>VMDO01003437.1:66566-143490 GCA_007922755.1 Pedetes capensis | reverse complement strand
GTGGGGCCTCACCCTGCTTCTCCACAGCCCTCGTCTGGCCACCCCTCTTTCCCCTGCACACCCTCCTTCCTGCCCAACACCTTGGCCCAGACAGTGCGCATGGGCTGGACGTGCTGTGGCAGCTAGGCGGGAGCTAAGCCGCCCAGTTCCACTGCCAGTGGCTACACCTGGGACCCCCACACCCCATGGTGTCAGCAGCAGACACGGAAGCCAGTGCCTCACCTCCAAGAAGTCTGCTGGTGGGGACTCTCCTGGGGTGTTGGTAGATCTGCTGGCAGTCCTTCTCCCAGGACTGGGCAACTGCACCCAAGACTGGGTGACCCACCCCACCCCGCATAACCCAGGACAGTTGCCCTCTAATAGCAGGTGGTTTCCTAGACACAGAGGGAGACACAGCCTCCCACAGGACCCTGGCCTCCTCCAGAGAATTCCACCAGAGAATGTGGTCTCTAAGTAATTGCTGCACAAAAGCCACTTGCCAGTTGCCTGTGCGTCTCTGCTCCCACCTCCCTGAGCACGCAGAGCCCTGGGTCCTGGCTCTGGCATCATTCTCCATTAGCTCTGGGTCCCCACGGCAGGACCCAGGAGGCCTCTGGGCTTCCTGTCACCTGAGGCCTCCCACCCTGGCCAGACTACAGGAAACGTCTACACAACAGCCCAGTGGGACAGGCCACGGTCCTAACATCCAAATAATCATTCACAAATTATCATAAGCATAAGCCTCATCAGGGCTGGGATTTAGCTCAGTGGGTAGAGCACTGCGCTGCAGTCTCTGAGGCCCCGAGTTCAATTCCCAGCACCGCAAAAATGGGAGAAGGGCCTGGCAATCCACTCCCAAGGCAATCCCAAAGCACTCAGCCATTGAAAACCCTATGAGGGTCTCTATGAGTCGGATACTGACTCGACGGCACCTAACAACAACAACAACAAGCCTCATCAGCCAGGCAGTCCTGGGCCCCAGCGGCGTGGAGATCACGGCCCTCACTTCCTGTTCCACGCTGGGCCTCCCCGGCCAGGATGCTGGGAAGGCTGCCTCTCGACGGCTGGGGTCCAGGGTGCACCAGGCCCTGCCTGGAAACCAAGTGCCCACAGCAGTCTCTGGGCTGGGCTCTAGGAAGGGGCTGCTGCCTGGCCCCCTGATGCCCTGGCGGAGAAACACCATCTGGACCTCGGGGTCTGGGACCCCCTGCTTGGGGTGGCAGGCCTTCAGGGACATGGGACTGGGGGGGGCACAGACTGACATGGTCATGTAGAGGGTCCCAAGGTGTCCAATGTGCCCAGCAGGTTGCTGTCCCCACCCTGAAGAGGCGGCCAGCCACCTTGCCCCCTTGTCTGCACAGAACCAGAGCGGACCTCACAACCTCAACAACAAGGACCTTAATAGAGAGACGTGGCAGGTGCCAGGAAGGGCTGAGCCGGCTTCTCCCCCGTGAAGGTTGCGGCTGCGTGGAGAAGCCTCCCCACCCGAACCCACGGCCACAGCCTTCGCCAAGGTGTGCGTTTGTGAGTCTAAAGCGGAGGAGACTCAATGGAACTCCATGCTGATATATACTTCTCTCCTAATAGTGCGACACAATTTAATTAACTCAGTATTGCACCCACCTGAAGATTACGGACCGAGTTTATTGCGCTTCCACCTGGCTCCTATAAAGCTGGTAATACAGCCAATAAATCCTGCCTCAGAACCGGGTGCCACAGAGGCATCCTGCCCGGGGCTGTCTTCCCGACCGCCCTCCTGCAGGGGCTGTGTGGATGACACCCCGAGATACCAGGGCAGTGGGAGGCCAGGGCAGCTGGTCTGGCACAGGTGTCTGTGAACTCTGACCTGGCGTGGGGGCGCGATTCCATCCTGGAGGCAGGTGTCCCCCAGGAGGCCTGAGGTGCTCAGCCCCGGTTCTGACGGCTAAGAGTCCTGGGGTCTAATCGGCCCCTCATTCTATCCATGGCCCAGCAAGCAGCCACTGCAGCCCCTACCGCCCAGGCCAGCCACTCTCGGTGCCCTGGGCCTATTGCTTTCTGTGCACCTGAGTTAACCCCTGGACTAGAGGGGTTCTAGGGCTGTAATCATCTCCCATTTTCAGAGGACACCTCAAGCAGAGCTGTGGGGTTCAAAACCAAGGGCCACACAGTGAGGGCAGGACTGGGTTCCCAGGGCAGGGATGGGTATGGAGGGCGAGGCCCCTGGCTCCTGGGAAAGGAGGTGGGTCTCCTGCCGACCTTGTGGCTTATACATGTGGCACGTTCTACGTCTGTCCTGAATGGGTGCATTTGCTGAGATTTAGGTTTCAGCAGAAAGCATTAGAAGGGGGGACAGTTCCGGATGACAGAGGAGGGTCTCCAGCACCACTCGCTCCCACACTCAGCCAGTACCCCGGTGGTAGGGGCCCCGCCTGCCACGTGCTGCCCTCCCAGCCTCTTTCTCTGGGGCCTTCACCCCAAGCTGCCCGCTGACGTTGCATGTGGGATGATTCAGGAGAGGGAAACCGGGCTTACATATTCTCACAGAGGGCGAAGCGGACCTTGTCCCCGGGCCTGCCCTGAGGCTCCCCTGACCCCGTGATTCCAGGCCTCCACCCACCCATGGCACAGAGGCCTGGCCTTCCTCTGACAAACTCACAGGGGCCTGGAGAGGACAGCGGAGGGAGCAGGTCATAGATTACCAAGCAGGAAATTAATTAGCTGCACCTCGCCCTGGCCGAATCTGATGGCTTCAGCTGATTTAAGGGATCCTCAGTTTGGGGTGGGGGCAGGAATGTGGCATCGACTCAGTTTAGAAGATGGGCAGCAACAGGGTTACATTTATACCGTCGTCACCCAGCTGGGGGCTGTTCATAACCGGCGGTGGCTGCGATAACCATAGCCACCCTTATCAGCGCATGGCCCCGCCCCAGGAGGCAAGTTCAGGTGCTTCGAGGGGGAGAGGTCGGAGTCCACCAGAGCCTGGGGCCACCAGTGGAGGTGGCCGTGCCCCACCGTGGCCTCTCCCCAGCCTGCTTTCTACCCAGCTCTGGAGTCTTGCAAGCCCACCCTTTCAAGATAAAACCTCACCCGTTGTGGGATCCTTCATCCTCAGGGGAGGGGGGGAGAAGAAGCCAGACCCCGGCTGGTCCCAGGGGCAGCTAAGGGTCCCCAGGGCTCCCGCCCAGCGCCGTCTTGGGAAGGGGACCCTGGGAGGCAGTGCTTCACGACTTTCTGCTGTCTCGGCCACATTACACCTCTCCGCTTGGCAGCCTTTGATTCAGCAAAATCAAGGATGCAAACTTCTTAGGAGTACTTAGTTTCCATGGCAACCGAAGCTGACCTCAACATTATTGTCCTCAAGAGGGGACTGACTTTACTATATGTTCATTCACTGAATTAATGGACTCCCGGTCCTTTTATCAACAGCCCCCGAACAATGGAGAGAGAGACATGTCGTCAAAGGGCTTTCAGCCACTGTCCAGCCCTTTGTCCCCGGCTTACTGCAACGAGGCAAGTCTATTCAGCTTGAGATTATCAAAATCAACTCGGGGCTGTCTCCAGGGCAGCTAAACACACTTTGATTTCATAAAGACATAACTGATCTCACAAGCAAATTAATAATTCTGATTGCAGGGTTCTTAGGGCTGGAGACGGGTGGCTTTTTGTTTTGTTTTGTTTTTAAATGGTAAAGCGTGTTTGCAGGGAAACTGCGGTTGAATCACGGCGCTTTCGTGAGCGTGGAGCCTGGCTCGCTGACTGCCTGGCCGGCGAGGGACAACCAAGGAAAAGGATTTCGAAAACTCATCTCACCGGCACAGACCTCAGCACAGTCACGGACAGGCTTGGAGGGCGAGGCCCCTGGCTCCTGGGTCTCTAGGAAAGGAGCTGGGTCCCCCGCCGACCCCCTTGTGGGTTACATACGTGGCACGTTCTCCGTCTGTCCTGAATGGGTGCGTTTGCTGAGATTGAGCCCCGTTCTGGAGCTGTGGTATTTGTGGCTCTGCCCTTTCCCTTCCCAGCCACGTCCCTCGCCCTGCGGCCACATGGGAAATGCCTCTGCCTCCCCCAGGAGGAAGCCATGCAGACACACACACCGTAAGATGCGGAACAGACAGCAAATCCCTGGCTGCGAGGCGCGGGGCCCGGATGCAACAGCCCAGCGAGGCCATGAATTTGGCCCTCGAACTGCCTGGCCACAGCTCGGTTGTGGCTCTATTTAGACCTCAGCGTATGTGGCCTCTGAGTAATTGCTGCACAAAAGCCACTTGCCAGTTGCCTGTGCGTTTCTGCTCCTACCTCCCTGAGCACGCAGAGCCCTGGGCCCTGGCTCTGGCATCATTCTCCATTAGTCCTGGGTCCCCACGGCAGGACCCAGGAGGCCTCTGGGCTTCCTGTCACCTGAGGCTTCCCACCCTGGCCAGACTACAGGAAATGTCTGCACAACAGCCCAGTGGGACAGGCCACGGTCCTAACATCCAAATAATCATTTCACAAATTATCATAAGCATCAATCAATCACTCTGTTCGGACAATGCGAGGCTGGGCTATCGGACGGCTTTTATGACCTGTAGCATTTTGCACATAATAATAACGGGAGAGATTTATGGACCCATCACAGACCCTCTTCTAGCAGGAGGATGTCGTTAGCTCATTTTATTTTTGACTCTCTCTTCGGGTCTCCTGCCTTTGCCCTGCTGGCCACGTGGCTTCAGAAGAGGCACCCCTTCTAGCCCCCGGGTGTAAGTCCTACTGATGCAAATTCCCGATTTATGTATTTGCTGGGAGAGGAGAAAATAAATACAAGAGAAAAAAAAAGTCACTTCCTTTTATTTGTGATTTTCTCCCCAGTTGCCCTGTATTACCCGTCCTTCCTTTTCAAGATGGTGAAAGAAAACAAGATAGAGTGGGACAAAGGGAAAGGCCGTGGGGCCCGTGTTTCCCCCTCCATATCACCCAAGAGATTGAATCAAAATTCTTTCGGCTGATACCATCTCCCCGGGTGGACTGCACTCTTGTTAACGGATAAATTCAAGCCCTCCAGAAAGTCAAAGAATAAATTTAAGCCTTTTGCCAAATGTCTATCCTATTGGATTTTGATAAGACGGCCATTGAGCCTTAATAATGTCTTCCATCCATTTTCCGCGAGCCCTTCACGCGGCTCTTTATTCGTCCCCAAAGCCTCTTCACCCGGGCTTTTTATTACGGGCTCCGGCGCGCTCTCCAGGGAGCCGCGGCGAGTGATGGATGGACAACCCGCTAGATTATCTCCCGCAGATGTTTGCTCTCCCGGAGCCCCGGGCTTTCCCTCTAAGTAAACAGAGACTAAATAGAGTCGCGGCACAGGGGCAGTCCCAGAGGTCCCGCCCGGGCGGAAAGGGACGACGTGCCCGACCACAGCCAAAGTGACATTTTGGGAAGAGCGGGTGATGTGCCATGGCGCAGTCCGGGGAGGGCGCGGGGAGGGAGCGATCGGAGCATCAGCGATGAAGGTCGCTGGGGCCTGGACAACCAAAGCGAAGTGGGAGGCCACTGGATCCAGAGAAAGACAGACAGGGAGACCTAGTGGGATGCAGGGGCCTGAGAGACAGTCAGGGGAGGGGTGCCAGGGAACCAGCGGTGGCTCCTCCCCTTCTGGAGCACGAAGGCCACTGCCGCTCCTGTGGGAGCCCCGCCCCAGCCACAGGCTCCGCCTTGATTGATCTGGGTTTGAATCCTGCCTCCTGGCTGCCCTATCAGGGCCTGGGCTCCCTGGCCTGTAAACTCCGAATAGGACAGCTCTGTGCCCCAGCAGCAACCTGCTCTCTGATAGTGACCTTGGCACAGAATGTCACCTTTCTGCATGGGCTTGTCAAGGCCCCCAGAGGATTCACTCAGTCACCAAGCAGATAGAGGCGGGAAACTCCAAATTGGACCAACAAGCTCAGAGACGTCAATTGAGCTATCCGAGGTCACACAGGCCCCTCCCCATGATTCCCCACCATATTTTTAATGCAAATTTGCATGCTTTTTTTGGGGGGGGGGTGATCCAAATTCCAAAATCAACAAATCAGGAATTCACTGAATTCACCCTTAAAGTACACACTGGAGCATGCAGGGTCACATTAGCAATAAATGGAAGTTTATACATTGCTGTTAGGTGCTGTCAAGTTGGTGTCCGACTCATAGAGATCCTACGTACAGCAGGCGAAACACTATTTTCAGGATTTCTCTGCTATTCACAGGGTTTTCAACGGCTGTTTTTAAGGTTGCTTGGTCCTCCTCCCAAGCCTACAGCACCTGGTGTTCCCAGGTGGTCTCCCATCCAAGTACTAACTAGGCTTTGCCCTGCTTAGCTTCCGAGATCTGGCGGGATCGGACGCCCAGTGTAGTACAGCTGCAGATGTTTATACATTACTCCAGCTAGAGTATTGAAAAGCAAAGATGTCACATTGAAGACGAAGGTGCGTCTGACTCATGCCATGGTATTTTCAATCGCATCATATGGTTGTGAAAGCTGGACATTGAACAAGAGAGACAGAAAAAGAATTGATGCTTTTGACTTGTGGTGCTGGAGACGTCTATTGAATATACCATGGACTGCCAAAAGAACCAACAGATCTGTCCTAGAAGAGGTACAACCAGAGTGCTCCATGGAAGCAAAAATGGCCAGACTGCGTCTTACATATTTCGGATATGTAGTCAGGAGAGAATAATCCCTGGAGAAGGACATCATGTTTGGAAGAGTGGCAGGTCAACGCAAAAGAGGAAAACCCTCCACCAGATGGATTGACACAGTGTCTGCAACAATGGGCTTAAACATAAAAAAGATCGTTTGCCTGGCACAGAATCGGCAAGTGTTTCGATCTGCTGTACATAGGGTCGCTATGAGTCAGACTGGACTCGACGGCACCTAACAACAACAACAACAATAGCTTAAGTACTACGTCTCTTAGTGAGGTGGCAGTTTCCATCTGGAGGGCAGTGAGGCTGTCCCTTGCCTTTTGACCCTCGTGTGGTCCCCCTTTGCTGTTCAATTCCAGCTCCCACATCTGGACCCATCTCCTCCCCCTCCCAAAGTATCCAGGATGCCCCTGGGTGGCTCCAGCCCTAAGCCCAGGGTTCAGTTTCGGATCATCCCCCCAGCATGACCCTGGACACATATGAGGGTCCCCCACCTGCTGCAGAATCTTAAATTCAGCTTGGGGCTGGAAAATTGTGGGATTCAGTTGGCCATGAGGTGCTGTGTGGTGACAGGTGCTGGAGGACACGGGGCGGGGAGACCCCAGCAGCCCCTTGGTAGGGCCATGGGAGGGAGAAGGCCAGGCTGGGAGTGGGGACACCCGTCCCCTTTTGCGCTGGTAGCCAACACTGGCCTCCCTGACGATCTGACTCCAGGGGTCAGATCTGTTGGATTTTGTTCTGATTCTGCATGACCCGCAGCCTGACCAGACCTTCAGGACCCTGCCAAAGGCCAGCACTAGATGAGATGACCCACCACCCTGGGCAGCTGTGGGCAGGTCCCCAGTCCCACAGCACCCTACACCTGTCCCATGAGCAGCTCTCAAGATGACAACCTGAGCCACATCAGACAAGACCTTGTGGTTCTACCATTTGTGCAGAAAAGGGCAAATCACAGTCAGGGCTGCCCAAGAGCAGAGGCCAGAGACCACGCGGACCCTTCGCCAGCCTCACTTAGGCGCCAAAGCCTCCAGCCCTTGCCTCTTCTTTGCCCTTCACGTTTAAACGTGATCTTTTAATATTTTATCCTGACCCTTATACCGAGACTGGATGGCCTCACTGCCTTCTCCTTCAGCCTCCCGGGGCCACCCCACAACTCACACAGACGGCACCCCGACAATGAGGCAGCCTCGCCAAGTGTCCCACAGCCCAGCTGTGTGTTTGTGTTGGGAACACAGCGCTGTTGTGCCCACTCTAAAAGGCCAGAGACTGAAACTGACTGCAGGTTGCTTTTCTAGAAAAGTGAAAATAACCACAATTCTTTGCGATATAGAAAAGGTGTTTCAAGTCTCCTGCTACCTTTGTGTCCTGCGAGAAAATATGAATCCATTCAGAGTCAGGGAAGGAGAGGGGAAAGAGCGGAGGAACACTGGCAGAATTTGAGCCATGGTGCAGCCAAACAACTTTCGGAAAGAAGACCTGGGGGCAGTAGGGACTGAGAAAGGACATCTGGTCCCCAGACAAAAGGGTCCCTCTGAGTCTGGACAGCAAGGTGAGACTTCCAGCCTCTCGGCAGAGTTTCTGCAGGAAACCACCTTGGGGCCGTGGAAAGCCGCCACTGCCCTGTTTGCTCCCAGTTCATGTCTGGGGTTGGGCCTGAGAGAAGGGCAGACCCTGTCCATGCAGATCAGAGAGCCCTGACCAGGTGTCCGCCGCAGCCCAGGAAGCGCAGTGCAGCCCGGGAGGTCCCGCTTTCCTGCTCACGAGGTTGGCAGGACCCCTCAAGCTCACCTTCTGTGTTGCAGGATCTGCCATGACTCTGACCATAAGCAAACAGCACCCCGTGTGGCTGGGCCACTGGCTGCTGGCTCTGCCTCCCGTCGCTGCCCCGGTGGGACGTGAGCAGGCAGGCTCTGTGCGTGGCCCTGCTTTGGAGCAGAGATGCCCAGGGAGAGGGCGCTCCTTTCATTTTACCAGAGGATCCTAAGCCTGAGATCAGCTGACTGTGTGAGTGTGGGTGTGTGTGTGCACATGGGCGTCTTCACATTTGGGGGTGCAGGTGGCTTGAGCCCCCCCCCCCCGAGAGTGGGCCTGAGGCTTTGGAGCTGATTTGGAATCAAGCGCTCCCCCCGGCCGTCTGGACCCAGTGAGCCTACTCGGGCACGCGTGTGCCTCTGGGTGCCCTCTCCTCCCGGGACGTGTGTGCTTCGCCCCGCTCATAGTTCTCTCTCTGGGACCTTCCCAGGTCTTGTTTGTCAACCAGCTACTATCCATCATCAGTCAGCAAAGCGGCAGATAACACCCAGTTGACGCTTTTTCTTGCCTAATGGTTTGCTTATTTTAGAGCGATGCTTGAGCCTGCTCTGCAAGCCCTGAGTGCAGCGAAAGGATCTGTTGAGTCTGCAGCCAATTGTTCCTCCCGCCCTGGTCTTTTCATGTGAGTACCCAGTGAAGATAGTTAAATAAACACAACCTGGCTTTATTTAGTTTCCCTGTGTCTGGACGGCCCGGAGCACTCCGCGGGCATGGGGTTCATTCTTGCTCTCAAGCGCTGGGCCGGCGCAGTGATGTGACCCCCACCTGCCCGTACGGTGAAGATGAGCATCCTTCCTAACCACGGCCGAGAGACCGCACAGCGCACACAGCACCCGCAGAGAGCTCGCGCTGCTCGCAGGCTGCCTGCAGCCCCCTAGACCCCACACCTCCTGACCCAGGGACGACCGCAGTGGTGCTGCCAGCCAGCCAAGGGTGTGGCAGGAACCAGGGAGAAGGCACGCAGCAAAGTCGCCTACCTTTTTGATGCAGCCCTCCTGGGACGGCACCTCCGTGTCAGTCAGCATCTACGGCAAAACAAGGTTGGAAGGGGCAGTTAGTACGTGATGGAATGCTGTCCTCGCGCCGCAGTGGGCGATCAGTCCTGGGGTGGACCACAATGTCCTCTGCAATGAGGGCAAGACCTGCTGGCTCCTCCATAGAATGAGAAAAAGGGCTCTGTTGATAATGGGGACCCTGTATTCCAACTGAGTTTCCCCCATTTGCTGAGGACTCCAAACATCCCCTGTCCCCCACAACATCTCCTCTCTAGAAAAGCCATTGCTGATTTTTTTTTTTTTTTGTGGTCCTGGGGGTTGAACCCAGAGCCTTGTGCCTGCATGCTCTGCGAGTGCTGGACCACTGGGCTGCACCCCCAGCCCATTTTTTGACTTTTTAAAACAGGGTCTCACTAAGTTACACAGACTGCTCCTAGTCTTGAACCTGAGATCCTCCTGCCTCCGCCTCTTGAGCCACTGGGATGACAGGCGTGCGCCACCGTGCCCGGCTCCCATTGCTAATTCTTTAGGGCTTGTCCTTTCTTTCTTTTTTCTTTCTTTCTTCTTTCCTTCCTTCCTTCCTTTCTCTCTGTCTCTCTCTGCCTGCCTGCCTGCCATCCTTTCTTTCCTTCTTTCTTTCTTTTTCTTTCTTTCTTTCTTTTTGCTTTCTTCCTCTCTTCTTCTTCTTCTTCTTCTTCTTCTTCTTCTTCTTCTTCTTCTTCTTCTTCTTTTTTTGCAGTACTTGGGGGTTGAACCCAGGCCTCGTACCTCCTTTGCAAGTACTCGACTACTGAGCCGCACCCCCCAGCCTATATTTTATCTTGGGACAAGTTCTCATTAAGTTGCGCAGGCTGCCTCTGGCCTTCCATTCACAATCCTCCTGCCTCTGCCTCCCAAATCTCTGGGTTGACAGGTGTGCACCACTGTGCCTAGTACCACTGATGATTTTCTTTTCTTTCTTTCTTTTTTTTTTTTTGGTACTGGGGGTTGAACCCAGGGCCTCCCGCCTGTATGCTTTGCAAGTGCTGGACCACTGAGCTGCGCCCCCAGCCCATTTTTTTTACTCTTTTGAGACAGGGTCTCACTAAGTTACGCAGACTGCCTCTGGTCTCAAACTTGCAATCCTCCTGTCTCCACCACTGGAGCCGCTGTGATGACAGGCGTGCGCCACCGTGCCCAGCGCTCCACTGCTGATTCTTTATCGCGCTATGTAGGAGATGGACTGCTGTATGCAGCTCACTGTGTCTCTTTAGTAACTGGGTGGGGGTCTGCGGACAGGTGTCTTAAGGCACCACACAAGTCATCACAAACTTGGAGAGGAGCACAGAGACACTGGAGTGGGCAGCACACTCTCCTTTCTTCCTCTGAGGTCCACCGGCAAACCCAGTGAGACATGTTTCAAGAAAACCTTGCCACCGTTTGCCAGGCTCTGCCACACTGCTGGAAAAGGCCAGAGACAGTGAAGAGAGACAGGGCCGCGGCTGAGTCTCTCTCTCCCTCTGAGTGCAAGAGAGCAGGGGCCGTGCTCCCTGTCCTCCTGGGCTTCCAGTCTGGCTCAGGGGACAGGAGCTGGATGGGACTCCATCAAGGACGGTCCCAGGTGAGAGCAGACATAGGGGAGGCAGGAGCCAGGGTGGAGGTCACTGGAGGGAGGAGGAGCGACGTCATCTCTCTGCTTCCCCCAAGGTCTCTCTGCCTCCTCCATTTTGGCAAATCACAGTTCCCAGCGTTTCAACTAACAGCGCAACCCCTGGGAAAGGACGCTTTCCCATGGTGTGTGGAGGGACCCTCTCACAGATCAGGCGAGGACAGAACGCTGCAGGGCCAGGCATCAGCGAAGGGCCGCGGGTGCCTCCGAGGACCCTCCCCACCCAGCTGTGGGCAGCTCAGGACCTCCTCCCCTCCCTTCCGCTCCCGGACAAGGCCAGAGACCGCGGAGGGAGACAGGGCCAGGCGGAGTCTCCCTTTCCCTCTGAGAGCCTCCGCTCAGCTTTCCTTGGCTCGGCTCTGGACAGCTGTGGCATTTCGCCCGGCATCTCCTCTCGAAAACCACCAAGCTCCACTCCAAAGGGTGGCATGTCAGTGACCAGCCCCAGAACCCTAAAGCTAAGCAAACTGACAAATTAGTGGTAGGAACTGGACTCTTCCCTTCTGGGCGGAAAGTACAGTGCACGGAGTCACACACATAAATTACAACGCTGCTTCCCTATGAATAGAAAGAAAGCCTGAAACTAATACTTGAACAATAAAACGGAAAGTGATGTCAAATCCAAGGGCTTTCTTTCCCTCCTCCGCAAACGGCACCGTGGCAGTACCCTCCAGGGCCCACGAGCCCAGAATGGGACCTGGGCGCAGCTTTCCAAGCGCAGCTCATGTGCCCAGCCCAGCTAGAATAATAAGTCATACTTCCAAATGTTGGGACTTCTCACCCGCTGGAGATTTTACGATTCTTTTTAATAGATTCTGAAACTGTGGTTTGGAGAGTGGCTGTAAGTGAAAAAAGAGAAGGAGACGGAAAGGTGAACCCCACACCAGAGCCTCCAAGGAAGTCCCTGGAGGAGAATCCGCCAGACCCCCAGATGGCGGGTGCTCTGTGTGGCAGATCAGCCCCAGAGGCTGGGGCAGGCCTTGCATCTCCTTTGCAAGTGCTCTTCTACTGAGCTGCACCCCCAGCCTATTTTTACATTTTTAAATTTTTTTATTTTGGGACGAGTTCTTGCTAAGTTGTGCTGGCTGCCTCTGGCTGTGAATTCACAAACCTCCTGCTTCTGCCCTCTTGTCTGGCTGTTCTGTCCTCCCAAGTCCAGGAGCAGGAAAGGTGGCTCGACTCTCGGTCAAGTCAGTGTGACCACCTGGCTCTCAGAAAACCCTTGGCTTCTAGGAGACGCTGAGCCCACCAGCACCACAGCCAGCTTTTACCCTGGGCATCAACACCAGCAGGATGGGGCCTTTGGTCAGCACTGCACAGGGTGGGGGCTCTGAGCTGAGGTCACAGGGAGGGTGGCGGAGGGATCCTGGGATTTATCAACCCTCCTGGCTTCCAAGGGGCAGCTTGAGCCAGAGGGGGAAAATCAGTGTTTTCATTTTTCAGAGGACAGCGATGCTCGTGTGCCCTGGGCTCTGGAGACATAGCCATGGGGGGAGGGGCCCAGGGGAGGAGCCTCTCCTTTGGAACCAACTTGGCCCAGGTCCCACACTGTCTCAGTAAGGCACAGGCTCCTGTCCCAAGCAAGAAGCGCCACCTTGGGCCTTGGTGGCACTTGTGCTCCATCTGTTCCCCTAGCCTCATCCAGCTCAGTTAGTGGAGACCTCCAGGTCAACGTCCCCCAGCGAGGAAGCCAGAGCTGCCCAGCTTGCTGGATGACCCTCCCAGTCCGCTGTGCCTGCCGGGGACCCTGTCTAGGGATGGGGCTGTGGGGACACACCTGCACACAGACACAGCGCTGCTTTGCAAGGTGCCTGAGTCTGCGTTGAATCTGTCAAGATACAAGTCACAAGAAACGCTGTGATGTTTTAGCACCTGTTGGCAAATTGGCATCCCCAGCTGCAGCGAGGCCACCCCGCACCAGCGTCACATGGCTGCTGGCCTTTTGGAGGAGGAGGCAGCTGGGAGAGGATGGGTCCACCCAGCACCCAGGCCACTCGGAGGGCAGAGCACAGAGGGCGTCTGCTGGCTGGCATAGCTCCTGAGGAGGACTGGGCTTTCCCAGCTCTGACAGAAGGGACGTCCCGACGACCCTGGCTCCCCGAGAGTAAGGGAGAGGTGCACGCTGCAGCCACACCAACCTGAGCCTAAAACCTGCAGGGCACGAGCGCGTCATCAATACCGGCAGGGCTGAAGCCTGGCCAGTGCCTTCCCGGCCCTGCCTGCCCCACGGGACACAGCACCGAATGCGATGCCGCCTGAGCTCTCTGGGTCCCTAGCCAAGCCTCAGGGGCTGGCACAGGCACCAACAGCAGGGAGCCCTTCCTCCACACAGGTCCCTCTCACGAGCGCACAACCATCTTGGAGCCCTGGGACGCCAGGTGTTAGCCTAGGAGAAAGCACTTTGGTGGCCTTGGACATTTTCTTTTTTTTCTTTTTTTCTTTTCTTTACTTTTTTTTTTTTTTTTTTTTTTTTTTTTTGCAGTACTGGGGGTTGAACCCAGGGCCTTGCGCTTGCATGCTTTACAAGTGCTGGACCACTGAGCAGCACCCCCAGCCCATTTTTCCAGTTTTGTTTTGTTTTGTTTTGTTTTGTTTTTTACGTTTTGAGACAGGGTCTCACTAAGTTTCGAAGACTGCCTCCCGACGCTGGGATGACAGGCGTTTTCCACCACCCTTCACTCGGCATTGGACATTTTCTGAGAGGCTTCCTCTTCCTCCTATGGGGAGGTTGGAGCCACAAACAACTGAAACCACTCCACTGTCCCGTGCAGATTGCCAAACCTTCAGGGAGGGTGGTGGGG
Source organism: Pedetes capensis (assembly GCA_007922755.1). Taxonomy (NCBI): domain Eukaryota; kingdom Metazoa; phylum Chordata; class Mammalia; order Rodentia; family Pedetidae; genus Pedetes; species Pedetes capensis. The sequence goes on along the minus strand of VMDO01003437.1, from coordinate 129,613 downwards.
TACCCAGCACCCCGAGGCCGAGGTGGACACAGAAAGGCCCCAGCACCGCACCCCCTGGCTGTCGTCAACAGATGCCACCTGGGCCCGCTGGACCTCAGACCGTGGCTGCCAGCAGGGCTGCCCTCCCTGCCCTCCTCGCGCTCTGTGCCCACAGGCCCCCCGTCTGTTGGACAGAGCTTATTTGCACTGTGAGTATTGGTGGCCTTGATCTTCCATTCTCCCTGACCTCCCAAGGTGCCAGGTAAGTGAGCGGGGACAGTGGTGACTACTGGGTCTTGCACGGCCCATTCTGCACCTGGTCACCCCGCACACAGTATTACGAGGCAAATACTTCTGTGTCTCCTTGGTTGATGGGGCTGGCAACTCCCACGGGCGGGGAGCAGGCCGGGGCAGCCAGGCTGAGGACGGGGCAGGTGTTCTCTGAGGATTGGGACGCCACCTCCTGGAAACTGTCTTGCCTCTGGACGGATGCCAAGCCTCACTGACAGGACTTGGGGAGAGCTTCCAGGTTCCCTCTGAGGACCCCATATGCAGCAGAAGCCACCAGTGTTCCCAAGGTGTGGGGCCCCAGGAGGGTCCTGTGGGCCAAAGGCCTGGCCCTTCCTTGGAGCCTGGCTCCTGTAGGCTCCACCACCTGTGTCTAGGTCACCCACACCAGCATTCCGACTTAGCTAGGAGACTCCATCAAAAAGGCGCACGAAGCCAGGCCTGTGGTGCACACCGGAATCCCAGCACCTCAGGAGACAGAGGCAGGGGGATCTTGAGTTTGAGGCCAGAGGCAGCCTGTGCAGCTTAGTAAGACCCTGACTCAGAATAAAAAATAAAAAAGGGTCTGGAGGTGCAGGTCAGTGGTCGAGCACTTGTCTAGTATGTGGGAGGCTCTGGGTTCAAACCCCAGTACTGAGAAAACACACACACACACACACACACACACACACACACACACACACACACACACAGCATCCCCCAGGAGAGGGGAGCCCACCTCTCCAGACAGTGCTCAGTGCTGGGAAGAGAGAGGAGCGGCCACCACTGTGAGCAGCCCATGGCCTCTCCCAGCCTCCTGACTGTCCCTTAACCTAGCCGAAGGGGCAACCGCATCCTGTAGACCTTGGCCGAGGGGGACCTCAAGCACTGCTCTTCATCAGAGGCTGGAATGACCGTGTGGTGGCCCCCAGTCACACCCCTGGGGCCCAGTCTATCCCCGAAAGACTTAGCAGAGCCTTCTCGATGGCTCCTACTACCCCAGAGCTCGTCATTAGGCGGGAGGCAAAGAGGGACATAAGAACATCAGCCCCGACACGTTCAAGATGCACTGAGCAAGAGGGGCGGCACAGAGCCGGATGGGATAGGCACCCACAAGGGGTGGGCCCAGGCCAGCCCTGGGGACAAGCGTGGCGGCTCCGGGGCTCTTTGTGGGGGCTTTGATCAGGTTGTTAAGCGGTGCTGTGGGGCGTGGGCGGCGGAGCAGCCAACTGCTCAGGCCCAGCTGTGAGCCGCAGAGGAGCGGGAAAGATCGCGCGTGTGTGGCCAGGTTCCCTTGGTCCCCGACGCTGGCGAGGCCGCGGCACGGAGCCAGAAGGTCCCTCAGAGGAAGCGGGCACCGCCGACTTTCCAGAGACCAGCTCTCCCGCGCAGGCTCGAGCTGTGTTCCAGAACCCCCGCCCCTACTTAATTAGCCGCCTTGGCAGGTATGAATATCATTACCTCGGCCTCCTCACCCATGGCTGACCTTGGGTGGAAAAACTGCCGGACGCCCTCCGGAGCCTCTCTGCTTGGCTCCCTCCCCGGTCGGCTGCCACGTCACTGAAAACCCTCTTTATTTTGCTAGCTTAGCCTCAGCACACGCACCGCCGGCCCCGGCAATTGCTGGCAGCCACTGCTGGGCTCTCACGTTCTTCCCCGCGCTCCGGCAGAGGTATTAGGTGTGTTTTCATTGAGCATTTTAGCCAAAAAAGCGAGGTTTGACCTCCGGCATTTAGCTCTCTGGAGGATCCATGCCAGGATTTAGCTAAGTGGGTTTGGTCAAAACATCTTTTTTGACTCTTAAAATAAATCCCCTCTGTTCTCCAAGAAGAGTAGACGCATCCAGACACCGCGGGGCTCTCAACTCCGCCGCCCTGGCGTGTTCCCTGGGGTCGACGTTCTGTTCCATGTCAGGGACGGATCCCAGAAGCCTCTCCTCCCTTCAGAAGTCTCTTAGTGAAGGGTTCTGAGCACGGCCTGTGGGGGAAACCCAGAGCAAGCCCGAGCCCGAGGCCCCTCCACGGCCGGAGAGAAGTGGCCTGGGGCAAGTGCAGGGCGAGGCCCCCAGCTGGCCGGGGGAGGGCAATCCTGGCCCACGGAGTCCTTAAATGCTCTGTTTTGCCTGCCTCCCGCTCCTGGCCTTTGAGCCTGAACCATCTCTCTATGGCCTACCCTTCCTCCTTATCGACTTTTGCAGTAATTTCTTTACACTCAAGGATGTATAGAGTCCCTTGGAAGCCACTCCAAGTCTTTCTCTGCCAATGGGGATAGGAGAGTAGCCATCTCTGCTGGGCACTCAGAGTCACCATAAGAGGGAGGGTTGATGGAGACCCCCCAGCATTCCATCCTGGCTCAGAGCCTCGCTTGCTGGCCTAGGGAGGCTATGGGCCCCAGGGGCCCAGGGTTCCACTGGAGACCGTCTAAGCAGAGGGCTCAGGACAGCAGCTGTGGTCCTCTAGGTCAGCAGCATTGCCCTCCCCGCAGCCTGCACTCTCAGCAGGGTTTTCTCACTAACACGACAGCACCCTGGCCCTTAGCCTTATGAGCTATAGCTCAGACCCCGCTCAGTACCAGGTTGCAAACACAGCTTGTCCTCGGAGAGGACCCCAGCCTGCAGTACCGCTTTCCTCTCTGGGAAGACACCATTTGAGAGAACAATTCTCATCCTTAGCTATTGTTCCAGATCAAACTGGCAGTGACTGCCAATTTCACTGGTATAAATGTTGCAGGAAAGTCTTAACAATGATGGCAACAATGATGTCCACAGCAGATCATATTTTGGGGGGTTACAGCATGGAGGGGGAAGCTGCACAAGGCACTTGGGACCACATCTGACTCTCACATCTGTCCTACCTAGGGTAGGAGCCAGTGTTACGTGAGCTTCACAGACAGGAAACGAGCTATGGAGTTGAAGGTACAGGGCAAAGGTCAAGGAGGGTAAGTGTGTGGGGGGGTGTCTTGGAGGAACAGAGGCTGCTGGGCGGGCACACTGACAGAAAGCAACCCTGTGCACCACCCTTCCGATGGGGACCTACCCCCGACGCTGGCCGGGACTGCCCAGGAGAGGCTGAGCTGGGCGGCATCCTGCTGGCCCCTGCGGCACTCAGTCCCCAGAACGGGCGCTGGCTCTGGGAGCAGAGGCTCCAGCCATGTTGACACAAACTCCTGAGCACTCACCGGGAGTGGGGTCAGATTTATTTATTTTTTGCATTAAAAAAAATCAGCTTGGCTGTGTTTGAGCTGCAGAAATGATTTTTTAAAAGAGCTGTGGACACTGTTTTTAGCTTTTATGCCTAAACAGATACTTCTCAGTTCTTTCAAGTGAGAGGCGTCCAATGAATGGAGGCTCTCTCTTCACTCCTAAGGAAAATATTTACACAGTCAAGGACGGCGCAGCGAAGGACGCGGCTCCGGAGAGCCTGTCTCTGAGCTCTGGAGCAGCCTCCATGCCCCTCTCTCTGCCTTCTCAGGGGCGTCTCCAAGCCTCCCCTGTAGCTAGGGTCCCTCGGAGAGAACCCTTCAGTGTGCAGGATGAGGGACTGGCCCTGAGTGGGTGCTGGCCACGTCTTACCTTCCTAAGCCCTCTCGTTTAGCAGACCAGAGACCTGGGGCAGCTGCGCACCTCCGTGCGGTGCCCTGATAACAGCTGTGGGTGGAGCCTGTTCCTGAAACCATGCTCCCAGCAGCTGCACCTCCCGTGGCTTGTGCGAGTGTCCTGGGGCCTTCTCCCTGGCTCTGGCCACCATAGCTCATGACCCAGCCAGCAGGCTCAGCCGTACACCCAAAGATTTTCCCTCGGACTCAGGCCTGCCCTGCTCTGCTGGGCTGCACGGCCATGCAGACCCAGAACCTGGGCACGGTTTGCCCGCTCGCAGCCGTTCCAAGAACACTCTGTTCGCTGGCGGCTCCCCTCCCATGAGCGCACTGTCCCTCTGCCTGGACACCCTGCTGCGGGGAGCCTGCCCGGTGCCAGCAGCTGCCTGCTGCTGAGGAGACAGAGCCCCGGAGCACAGAGCTCCTTCACTCTGGGCAGATGTCCCTTTGTATCCTCCCTTCCCGAGCAGCACCTTTCATCTGGCCCACCCCATGGACGGCGCCTTGGAGACCTGCAATCAAACAGTGAAATGGCACTGATCCTGGCGTTTGCTGTTTTGGGCAGAAACAATAGACCAATAATAACATAAATGTTAAGGAAATAGCCTGGAATCCCAGCAATCAGGCGGTGGAGGCAAGAGGATCACAAGTTCCAGGCCAGAAGCAACCTGAAGAACTTATGTCTCAAAGTTAAAAAAATAAATAAAAAAGAGGCTGGGGACGCAGCTCAGTTGTAGCGCACTTGCAGAGGATGCGTGAGGCCCTTCAACCCCCAAGCATCACCAAAAATTAAAGAAAGAAATAAAAAACAAAAAGGAAGGGGATGACATGGGGATGGGCCCAGGTGAGCCCTGCTTCCTCTCGGCAGTGGGGAGCCTGAGGCAGGGCGTGGGTTGGAAGTGGGCAGCCAAGGGGGAGCAGGAGCCAAGGAGCCCCTCAAAGACGGAGGAGCCGCTTCCCATCCACTTGGCTCCACTGGTGGGTTTGGCCCTCTAGTCACTCAGAGGGGTCGGGGGTGTCTTTCCTACTGGCCCACTGTGTGGGGGTGCCACGATGGGCTCTGCCCCCCACCATTGGCTGGGGCCTGTCTGGCTCTCCCAGTGGTAGCTTGGGGCCACCAAGCAGTGGAGTGAGGCTCGGAGCGCCACCCCCACGCTGAGGACCCACAGGGATGCGTTTACAGCTTCCGCCAGCGCCTGGGGAAGGGCGAGGTTTCTCCCTCTGTGGAGGAGGAAGAGGCTCACGGAGGCAAAGAAGCCTCCCCACGTCTCCACAGCAGCCCAGGTGGACCCAGGAGCTGGGGTGAGGCTGTGAGCCCCCAAAAGTCCAGGGGAGCTCTCCAAAGGGTGTGGTGCAGGCAGGGGCAGGGCTAGGCAGCCCCTTTCCTAGGAGAAACTGAGGAAGCAAGGGGTCGACTAGGCCCAGCCTGTGGCCCCAGGTCACCCAGCATCTGCCAGGGCAGAGTTCCCATGGCAACGCTGCATCTCCCTGGTAAGGGGCCCAGAGAAACAACAGCCATGTCGCCCAGGGTGGGATGGGCCCCTGTCAATGGCTCACGCTTCTGCACCCACAGCACAAACTCATGGGGCCCCCTGGGCAGCTGGCAAGTTCACACTCCTACACCTTGAAGTCCCAGGAGCCCCTCAGGAGTGGCAGCTGTGGGGAGCCCCTTGGGTGGGGTGCTGCCTCTCCCGGGCCTTTCCAGAGCCTCCACCTCGGCTCCCAGTAAGATGACCTTGCTGTGACTTTGCCTGGCCCCTGCATCTGGCTCTACCATGACATGGCCGAGTCAGAGCCCAGTCCTGGGCTGGCCATCTGCCCAGGGTGGGGTGATCTGCAAGGATTCCTGCTATCTCTGGCCACTCCAAAGCCATTCCTTTGAACAAAGGGACATCCTCAGGCTGGCTCAGATCAGGACGTTCCACGTCTCAGCCACGCTGTGCCTCCCAGCCATGAGCACCGCTCTTCACCATAGACGCTCTGCTCCTCCAAGGCACTGACCCCTCCCAGCACTCACCATGCAGTGCTGAACCTCAGGGCCTCCCACTGCAGGTGCTGAGCGGCCCTTTCCAGATGGGGTTAGCGCTGACCCTCTTATCCTGGACCCCCAGGCCCTGCCCTGGAGCGCTGTGAGGGCTGAGCTAAGGAAGCTCTGCTGCCCCAAGGGAGCTTCTTCTGATGGCACTGACAGAGTGGGGAGCTGGCGGGGGGCGCCTGGGCAGGCAGGCTGGTGGGGGAAAACCAGCAGCCGTGGCACAGACCCTGGAGCCCTTTCGCTGCCAGGAGGCGAGCGGGGGGCCGGGGTAGGGAACGAGGTCTGTAGGCCCCTGCGCCCCAGCAGACGGGTGGCAGAGTCCTGCAGGCCCTCGGTGGATGGCGTCCTTGTGCTTGTGTGAGATTGACGTCCCCAGGGGAGTGCGGGTAAATCACAGGAGCCAGTGGCGTGGGGCAAGCTCCATCAGCGGCGCAGGCGCACCACGAGCAAGCTCCATCAGCGGCGCAGGTGCACCACGAGCAATCTCCATCAGCGGCGCAGGCGCACTACGAGCCATCACTTTCAGCATCCGAGGGGAGTGCTCCTGAGCCACGGTGTCCGAGGCCAGCTCCCGGAGAGAGCTCCGCAGAGCGCTTGGGTCTGGGTCTGGTCCCAGGGCGGCCTTCGGATGGGCGGGACTCGGAGAAAGCCGCCCAGAACGGAAAGGGGTCAAGGGGCCTCTGGAGGCACCAGGCCCTGCCTTTGGAGCCGGGTGCGCAGGTGGCCCTGGCTCACGGGTACAGGACTGAGCCAGAGGAGCAGCTTCCCGCCACTGCAGTGCTGGGGACTTGGTATCTGGTGAAAGATGGCGGGAATCCCAGCAAATCAGGAGGTGGAGCCAAGAGGATCACAAATTCCAGGCTAGAAGCAACCTGGGGAACTTATATCTCAGAATAAAAATGAATAAATAAAAAGGGGCTGGGGGTGCCGCTCCGTGGTAGCAAAAGGTGGCTTTGACCCTTGACCCCGTGGACTCCCAGCTCGTCTCTCCTTTTATTTCTCTCCCAGCTCTTACCGGCCAGCTGCAGCCTAGCACGGAGCAGGTTGTCTGACTGGGATACTGAGGGTCCCTCGGCTGGGCAGCCCCCAGGGGGCGAGGCTATGCTGCCATGGAAGACCTCAGAAGTGGAAACATGGGGGATGAGGCCCCAGAGGCGCGCTAGACACAAGTCATGTCCCAATCCCTGGTCCTGGCTGCTGACCGTGGACCCCCGACAGGACGCTGGGATAAAGCCCGCTGTGTGTGGGGGAGCCAGGTCCAGCCTGCCAGAGCCTTGGCTGTAGTCGGAGCGGCTGAGGCTCAGCAAGGCACAGACGCACAGCTGAGGCCAACAGGAGCATCATGCGTTCTCCAGCAGCTGCCTGGATGCACTTAGTGTGGCCTCACTGCACACTGTGGGTGATCTCATGGGTCGCTGCCGCGTGGTGGACGCCTAGAAAGCACTAGGGGTTTCAAGCACACAGAGTGATGGGTTTGCTATTAGCGTGGGCCTATGGACCCATGCCCATGAACTGTGCCTTAAACCTACCCCAACCTCCAAACATTTATTTTTTAATAAAAATAATTATTATTCTTATTTTGTGAAATGAACACTTGGCATTAGATCTGCCCTCTTAGCAAAGTGCTAAATATTCAATACAGGATTGTTGTTGTTGTTAGGTGCCGTCGAGTCAGTATCCAACTCCTAGCCACCCTACATACAACAGGGAAAACACTATTGTCAGTGCTTCTCTGATCCATAGGGTTTTCAATGGTGGATTGATTTTTGGGAGTGGGTTGCTAAGTCCGTCTCCCAAGCCTGCAGCACCTGGTGTTCCCAGGTGGTCTCCCATCCAAGCACTAACCAGGCCTGACCCTGCTTAGCTTCAGAGATCTGACGGGATCGGATGCCACAGGGCTACAGCTGCAGGCTCAATACAGGATAGCCTGGGGGAGACTGAAGGAGATTCTGCCAGGCCCAAGACAAATACAGTCTCATAGCATCGACAGGAGGAATCTGCAGTCATCACACCCAGAGGCCAGGAGGAGCATGGTGGCTGTAGACTGTTCTCACAAATCCCAAGACACAGGTGTCCAGGAGCGGGGGAGGCTCCCTGCTCAGTCCAACACCTTCTCTGCTCTAGAACAGATCAGATCTATCTAGCATTCTTTCTCTCTCTCTTGCTCTCTCTCTCTCTTTCTCTCACTTTCCTTCCTTCTATCCTTTTCTTTCCTTTCATCCTTCCTTCCTCCTCTCTCTATTTCCTTCTTTCCTTCTTTCTCTCCCTCCTTCCCTCCCTTCTTCCCTTCCTTTCTTCTTTTCTTTCTCATCCTTCCTTCTTCCTCTCTCTCTGCCTTTCCTTTTCTCTTGCCTTCCTTCCTTCCTTTTCTTTCCTTTCATCCTTCCTTTCTCCTCTCTGTCTTTCCTTCTTTCCTTCTTTTTCTCCCTCCTTCCCTCCCTTCTTCCCTTCCTTTCTTCTTTTCTTTCTCATTCTTCCTTCTTCCCCTCTCTCTTTCCTTCTTTTTCTCCTTCCTTCCTTCCTTTTCTTTCCTTTCATCCTTCCTTCCTCCTCTCTGTCTTTCTTTCTTTCCTTCTTTTTCTCCCTCCTTCCCTCCCTTCTTCCCTTCCTTTCTTCTCTTCTTTCCTTTTTTTCTTTGTCTTCCTTTTTGCAGTGCTGGAGATTGACCCCAGCTTCTTGTGCACGCTGGGCCAGTGCTGCACTGCTGACCCCCACCCCTCACCCCCAGATCAGCTTTCATTTGTGCCGGCCCTGAACAGAGACACTCAGCCTCCATTCTGTGCTCAGTCCCTCAGTTGCTGGAACAAACAGCAGCTCTGCTGATTGCAAACCAAGGCGGCTCTCCAGATTCACATCTGAAAACTGGGCCCTCCCAGGACCCCTGCAGACGGTTCTGAAAGCTCTCCTGTCCGTTCCACACAGGGAAAGACATGAAACACCAGGCACCAGGCCGCCACCTGCCATCCGCACAGGGAAGGAACACGGTGGCCTGAGGTACCACTAGGTCTTGAGGACAGCCCACTGGAACCCGCCACAGTCCCATGGACTCTGTACCTTGGTGTCTGCTAAAGGGCACTTTGCGTTCCACATGGGGAAGATAAATCACCCAGTCAATTGCTGGCTCTATACAAACATTTATCTTTTTTTCCTCAGCCCTTTCTAGTTATAGAAATAAGCTGTTATTGATAGAATTACGTTAATGCACTTCAACCTGACCCTGCTTATTGATAACGTGTTTGTTAAGGTGATCTTTAATAAGCATAAGTGAATAAAAAAGGGTCATAGATCTCCTGCTAATGGTGACTCTGTCACACACAAATTGCAAAGTCCTGAGACCCAGGGTCTGAAACCCCGGGATTTGGGCTGGTCCGGGGATGTGACTGATAACTCTTCTTACTGGGGACAGGGTGACCCTTTGTTATCAGCAGGTGGGAGGGCCTGAGACCCTCATCTCATGTGGCAAAGCAGAAATGAATTTTAATGCCCTTAAAAACAGCAGAGGGCAATTTTCAGGGGCCAAGGAACCATCAGGCTGCCCCACCCTCCCCATTACCAGCAGGCCGCTCTGGGGTCACAGGCTATCTTCATCTAAGTCTCCCCGCTATTTATCCCACTCACTCATTCACACAGCAAATGCTCTGTGGATTCTTTCACTTTGGGGTTCCACAAACTCACAAGCCAAAGAAGCCAGAAGTCTGCTTCCATTCCCGACTATAACAAAATGACCAGACTAATAATAGCCAACGTGAAGACTCTTCCCGGGGCACCATGGTGTTATCTTATTCTATGCTCTCTGTTGTTTTAGTCTCTGCCCCTGAGACTGCTGAGGCTCAGAGAGGTTGAGTGAGTTGTCCAATATCACACAGCCAACTCTGCAGGGCACGCATTGAACCATAACCTTATCTGGCTTTAGCAGAACTGGCTCTATCTGAAGAGGCGGCGGGATCAGGGAATTGAAAGGAGCTTTGCTTTCTCTCCCACAAATGATATTTCCAATCTGCCAGGAGTGGAGAAGGCAGCAGAACCCAAAGTGCCCGGGGTTCGGTCACAGCATGGAGTAAGCCCACTGTGCCTGGGGGCAGCAGGAGGCTGGAGCTGCCAAACCATGTGCTTTCCGACGGGGCCGATTAGAGGGCAGCTGTGCCGAGGGATCCCGCACTGATCTGCCGGAAGCTCAGCAGCCTTGAGGGTCCTGCCGCATCCGTGTGGCAGTGGCTGCAGCCAGGACGCTAGGACTTAGATCTGCTTTCTTGGGGTCGGAGAGGTGGCTGGAGCTTCCAGGCCTGGCCTTATGGTTGTTGGGGCTGCCCAGGCCCTCTTCTGTCTCTGGTTCCCCAGCAAACTGTGCAACCCCCGCTTGCACGGCCAGGCGATTCTGAGCCCTGGCCAGGCGTGCTGAAGGTGCTGCAGACCTAGGTCTGCTGGACGCTCCGCTTCCCCTTGCTGTGACCGAGGCCTCCGCCCTTGGGGGTGCTCCTGGGGGCTCCACCTCCCTCCCCGAGTTGGGCCTCACGGAGCTGGAGAGGCTGGCTGACAGGGGTGAGACCCCCTGCTTGAGCCACTCTTCCCACCCAAGGTCACCGGCCCTTCTCCGCACTTGCAGCCTGTGGCTCCTAACAAGGGGGCGCGTGCCGAGAAACCCTCAGAGGGGCAAAGCGTCTTTAGTTCACCTGACCTACTGGACACCCCTGCTCAGCAGCAGAGTGCACTGTGGAGAGCTAGCTGCTTCCCCTGTGGCCAGGTGGCTTTCTGGGAGCTGGCCGGCTACATCATAAGAGAGGACCATACCACATACAGCCAGAGCAGGAAAAGATCAAGCTCAAAATTCGAAGTTCAGTTTCTCCTAAATGCACACTGCTTTTGCATGAAGTTGAAAAATTTTAAGTTGAGCCATTTTAAGTTGGGGACCCTCGCTGTCTACCGGGTGGGATGGAATGCACCGCTGCCTAGCCCTTTATTCTGCAACTTGCAGTGCTGTCACTAAAGATGTATCTGCTTCTGAGCCACCAAGGACCCCAGCCCGGTGCACCCGTGGAGCTGAGCCTGCAGCAGGGCCGTCAGGCTTGGCAGCACAGAGATGGAGCCACCCTGGCTGCCCGGTACCGGGCGAGGGCCAGCAGCTCTACAGCCCCGGGCCTCTTCCACACTGTGTCCTGCTTGGGAATGGCCTAGGAGCCAAGCACGGCTTCCACATTTTTAAAAGGTTGTAAAAATACATAAAGGATAATGTGGGACAGAGGGGGCACGTGGCCCACAGGCCTGCTGCAGAAGCTCTGGCCCCAGCCTCGGGGGTCACAGGGTGGAGTCTGCTGCCAGCAGAGAGGCGGGCAGGGGGCTTCCCTGGCTGGTCTATGGGAACGAGATGGCTCATCCATCCCTGGGTCCCTTTGTCCATACTGTTGTCAATGCTAAATGACAAAGGCAAAACGCCAAGCAAAAGAAATACTGCGAAGTCATGACTCCAAATGCCTCGTGGCCTGGCTGCCTAGCCGGGCAATTGGGAGAGGGAGGGAAGAGGGTCTCCCTGGGCGTGGCAGGCCAGGGACAGGGCTGCAGGCCACCTGATCCCACCAGGCCCCAGCTAACTAGGACCTCCCAGGGCTGCGTGCTCAGTGGCAGCAGCCTGGGGACGAGAGGCGGAAACCGGAAGCATTCTGCGCTCTCTGCTTCCTGTTCTCCTGTTTTGCTTCCAACAAGGAGAAGCACAAAACAATGTCACAAAGGAAATCTCAAAGTGCTTGTTGGAATTTCTACCTTGAGCCACGTGACTTTCCAGAATGTTCAGCATCCTTGGGGATGGGGAGGGGGTCCCTTGCCAGGGCAGGTCTGGGGCCCAGAGGCCAGCACTGATAGAACTTTTGGCCCAGGGGATGGTGAAGCTAAGAGGTTGGGGCCTCATCCTCCTGCACGAAGGCCTCCGGGAGGCCCTGGTAGCCATCGGGAATCCAGAATGTCCTTCTAGTCAAGTCCTCTTGGAGAACCTTCTGGCACCTCAGGGTGTAACAGGGAGTTGTCATTGGGGGTGAATCTGTCCCTCTGGAACCCTCGCCTGGAGAGATTGTAGGGTGAGCAAAGTGTCCTCCAGGGGTCTCATTTCATGAGGAGCTGCCAGGGTCCAGGGATCCTGCCTGAGGCCATGGCAACACCGTCAGGAGCACATAGAGTGTTGACAGGGACCCCTGTCCTGCTTCCGTGTGGAGAGCGGCTTGTGCTCAGCATCCTCTTCCCCTGCTTCCTGATGGGCCGCCAAGGAGCGAGGGCAGGGGCGCCGCTCTGAGGAAGAGTCTGAAGGTCCCCACGGCTCCCTCACGTCACACTACCTGCTGCCTGCGTGCCTTGGAAACACTCACCCTCCACTGACTCCTTTTCTCTTTCTAGTCCTTCAGCCTTTCCTGGTTTGTCCCCAGCTGCCCGAGGTCAGCATAGACAGTAGGAACAGCCTCAGTCCTCGGACCTCGAGGTGGCTGCTGGAAATCTGCTCTGGGCAGCCGTCCAGCCTGCAGGGGAGCAGTGAGTGGCTCAGGAGCCCTGGGGGAGGGGCTCTGATCGCATGGCCGTGTGGCAGGGCTGTCAGCTAAGACGACAAGGTCACCATCTGTCTGCGGGCAGACCGCAGAGTGACCCCCATTAGTGCAGGAGAAGGAGCAGGGCCAGGCAGGGAGAGGGGGCACCCTGGGTGCCTGCCAGCGTGCACAGCCCACATCCAACCTCCAGGGCCTCCTGGTGGCATCATGGTCTGTGGGCCTGGGGCTCCCAGGGAGACTTGGCCACCCAGCCCAGGTGTGGGCAACAGTGCCCTCAGGAACACATCGGCCTCTCTCTCCCTGGCCCTGGGCTCCGTGCTCACCTGCTGCCCTTACAGCTTTGGAAGCATCCTCTCCCTGGTGCCCCCAGGGGAGGTCTGCCCAGCTGACAATAGAAAAGGCTACCTCCAAGCATGCAAGGGCATTCTAACCAGGAACGCTCACCTTGAAGGACACTCTCAGACGCTGCCAGATTTTTATAACTCTATTCTTGAAGCTGAGAAAGTTTGTTTGCCAACATAATTTATTTCTTTTTCCCAATGAGTGACAAGAGAGCTTCTGCCAAGCTTGTGAACGATGTGAGGGTCTGGAAAGCATGGCCTGGGAGGTGATGGCCCAGTGTGTCCTGTGCCAAGAGGGAGAGATACAAAGAAAGGGGGGGGGGAGAGATTGAGAGAGAGGAAGAAGAAGAAGGAGAAGAAGAAGAATAGGAGGAGGAGGAGGGAAGAAGAAGAAGAAGAAGAAGAAGAAGAAGAAGAAGAAGAAGAAGAAGAAGAAGAAGAAGAGGGGAGGAGGAAGAAGGAGGAGGAGGAGAAGAAGAAGAAGAGGAAGAATAAGGAGAAAGAAGGAGGAGGAGGAGGAGGTGGAGGAGGAGGAGGAGGAGGAAGAGGAGGGAACTTCAACTTGGCAGGAGTCCTGGAAAGCCAGGTATAGAGTGAGAATGTTTGGCAGAGGGACGGACACAGGGTCTAATGAGCAGGAACAGCCCGTGGGGTGAGGAACTGGGCAAGGACAGCCAAGGTCAAGGTCATCCAGGACAATACAAACTTTTCGAAGCCTAGGTTAAATGATCCCACTGTGGGGCCAGCATGGCTTCCAAGCACTGGAGACAAAGGAAGGGAGCAGCGTGGGGCTCAACGTTTGCCTGTCTTGGACCCCCGTCCTAGCCTGGCCCAGCCTCCCTCTACCCCAGGCTGACGGAGGGTTCTTTTAGGCCACAGGAATGAACAGCATTACTCAGAGCAATGCAAAAGCCCTTTTTCTTCACCAGCCCCGTTTTTGTTTACTTGGTTTGGTCTAAAGGTGTTGATTACAGCACAGTGCTCTGTGGAGCTCCTAACAAGGGGGCGCGTGCCGAGAAACCCTCAGAGGCACGACGCGTCTTTAGTTCACCTGACCTGCTGGACACCCCCGCTCAGCAGCAGACCACACTGTGGAGTGCTAGCTGCTTCCCCTGTGGCCAGGTGGCTTTCTGGGAGCTGGCCAGCTACATCATAAGAGAGGACCGTACCACATATGGCCAGCCCAGGGAAAGATCAAGCTCAAAATTCGAAGTTCAGTTTCTCCTAAATGCTATTGCTTCTGCATGAAGTTGAAAAAGTTTAAGTTGAGCCGTTTTAAGTTGGGGACCCTCCGAATTTAACAAAGAACGCTCTCTGCCCGCGAGCTGCCTGGGGTCTGCAGAACATCGCTGTGTGTCAAGTCACGTGCCCGCCGGGAGCTCTTTCCTCTCTCAGCCTCACACTTGGGACGTGGTTGAAAGCACACACCTTTGCACGCTCTCATTGGCTCACTTCTCTTCCCTAGAAAATGCTTTGTGGTCAGCCGGGCGCGGTGGCACACACCTGCAATCCCAGCAGCTTGGGAGGCGGAGGCAGGAGGAACGCAAGTTCGAGACCAGAGGCAGTCTGCGTAACTTAGCGAGACCCTGTCTCAAAAAGTTAAAAAAATGGGCTGGGGGCGCAGCTCCGTGGTCCAGCACTTGCAAAGCATGCAGGCGCAAGGCCCGGGGTTCAACCCCCAGTACAAAATAAAAAGAAAGAAAGAAAGAAAAAAAAGAAAATGCTTTGTGCTTTCCAGCCCTCTCTCGTGGGGTCTGGACGGATTCTCCCTGGCGAATGTAGAAGGGACCCCATAGACTCAATGGCAGTGTCCTGCTGACTGGGATAGCCTCACGACTAGGGAAGGATTCTCCTCAGCCCTAAAGACCTTTCCTGGTAGAAACAGCTGCCTGGATAAGAGAGCAAAAGTCAGGCTACAGTGAGGAGCCACGTCTCAGAACAGACACGTGGGCGCGAAGAGGCCTTCGGGGTTGCAGCGGGGTTGGCGCTGGCTTGTTAGTGACAAGCAGGAGGAGACCCCATGCTGACCGGCGGCCACTGTCCAGCACTGGCCACCTCATTTCATGGGCTTGGGCTGAGTGCAAGTCTAGCCTAGGAAACCCAGCTGCCCAAGAAGTTTCTCAGAGCCAACATTGCCAAAGCTCTTTCTTCCCATGTCCCGAAACGATCTAACCCTCCCAGCAGAATGGAGGAGCGTGAGCATTGGCCAGGAAATTTAGCCTTTGCGTTTCACCCGCCAGGTCCCAGGGCCAGGCCCTATGTCCTGGGTCCCAGTGTTGAAGTCCCTTTGGTATTGGCCACTTGAGAGAAAGGCAGACCCCGGCCGCCGTCCCTGCCTCCGCTCAGCTGCCAGTTCCGCCGCCGCCGTGGATGTCCGCCCTGCGGCTCCAGGCCTGGGAGACGCCACAATCTTTTTACCCAATTTTCCAGCTGAGTTCACTGAGGCCTGTGAAGGTCAAGGATCTTGCCCAGGGTCACTGAGTAAAACAGTGAAGCCCGTGGCCTCAGGACAAGGATGTAGGACTCTGGTTCCTGCCCCTAATCGCCCAGCCAAAGGCTCTTTCATAAATAATGGAAATAACGCGGCCTCCTTTTTCCGTAGAGGATAAACTCCCCGTCGGGCCACCGGGCTTGTGGCCGGCCTGTGCTCCGAAGCTCGCGGGCTAGAGGCGAGGTGGGGACGCGAGCCGTGGGAGACAAGGGGCTTCGGTGCACAGTTGGCTCTTGCGAAGGCATTAATTTGTAACAGACGTGCAAAGAGCTGGAAAGAGCGCGCAACGTTCCGCACACGCGGCAGCGGCTGATTATTCATTGCTGACGGTTATTAGCCTGTTATTAAACGTATGAATTGCCTCTTTCATACTGCATTGCCTGTCCTTAAAGAGCTTTATGAACTGACATTAACCAATCCAATTAGCAAAAGACACTGTATTTGTGTAATTAGTAATTTGAGGCTTTGTTCTGCCTTGGGTTTAAAGAGAAAAGCCATTGGATGTCGATCAGGGCGGAACACTGTACAATGAGGAGAAGTGGCCGCAGATTAGCCGGAATGTTCTGGTCCCCTGGGGTCCCCGTTGAGGGCCCCGGGCACACTACGATGTGCAGAGGTTTGTACTTGCGGTGGTTTAAGCGGATCCAATTGCTTCCTCTTCCACCCAGGCTCCTCTCTGCAGTTGGCATGGTCTTCCACGTCAGGAAGGGTAAATATTTATTTTCATTATAAGTTCAGAGGCTGGGTACAGTTAGGAACCTTGTTATTAAATGCTCCAAGCCCAATTCTGCAGAAAATCTCAAAATCCAACTTTGAGTATTGATTGCAAGCTTTTTTTTTTTTTTTTTTTTTTTCTAATCGGATGCCAAAAGGAACACTGTGGGGGAAAGATGTCTCGGGGCCACCCTTGCCAAACGTCATTTCTGTTTATGTCTCTGAGCGGGAAGTTACATCTTGGAGACGCAGAGCCGGCCTTGGCGGGGCCAGATGCTGCAGATAAGGGAGCGGCTCGCGGCCGGCAGCACAGGGCTGAGGGATGCTGGGAGCATCTGCTCGGCACCCCCAGTGCGGGGCCACGTGAAGAACGGTGCTGAGATCCCTGCTAAGCTCCACGTGGTTCACCCAGAAAACCTCACATGGAAATGACACCTCCACGTTGCCCTTGTTGTTGTTGTTAGGTGCCGTCGAGTCCGTCGAGTCCGTATCCAACTCATAGTGACCCTCATAGGATTTTCAATGGCTGACTGTTTCGGGATTGCCTTGGGAGTGGATTGCCAGGTCCTTCTCCCATTTTTGCAGTGCTGGGAATCGAACTCGGGACCTCAGAGACTGCAGGGCAGTGCTCTACCAACTGAACTAAATCCCAGCCCCTCACGTTGCGCTTGGGTGCCTTTAAATTTTATTAGTTCGTAAAACTGCAGAGCAAGCTCCAGGGATCTGAGCAACTCCTTAGGCGCTTCTAGGAAAGTTTGGGCTCCGAACAGGAAGGAAGTCAGCCTGTGTTCTGGGGCGGCTGTTCTCACCTGTGGGTACCTGAGCCACTGGAAGGAGGGGGCGGTCCGTGCTCCGTCTGCGGCCTGAGTGGCTGCCTGCCCGCTGGCTGGGTCCAGGCTGGGCTCTGGCCATCCCTGCTAACAGCCCCCAGTCAAGCCCCATCCTAAGAACAGTCACACAGTGGCCTGCTTCACTGCGATGGTCACCCCGAGGCCCCAGCCAGTCAGATCTGCTCCCACAGCAATGGAGAAGGTCAGCCTGCAGTGCTGACGCCACAGCTCTGTCCGTCCCCATCCATCCAGCTGCCCGGTGGCTCTATCTCCAGGAGATGTGCCCTTCCATCCAGCACTCCTGGCACAGAGCCGGAGCCCCAGATTGGAGCCCAGGTGTTCCGGCAGCAAGCAGACGTCTCTTCCTTCCAGCACCCACCCGAGAGGGAGCCTTATTTTGTATCTTTAAGGTGGATTCTTGTGTGTGTGTGTGGGGGGGTTTCCTTTCCAAACTAAAGCAAAGCTAGAGTATTGAAGCGGCAGAGCTTCATCCTCCTTTTTCGTTTGTTTGACAGGATCTCCCTGTATAGCCCTGCCAGTCTCAGCCTTGTGATCCTTCTGCCTCAGCCTCCTGAGTGCTGGAATCACAGGCCAGTGCCACCACGCGACTGCTTCCTCCCACCCCTTCATTGCTTTTACTCCCTCTGCGCATGTCCACACGCATGCCCCTGTGTGTAACACGCCCAGGAGGCGCAGAGTGAGCGTTCGCACGCCTTCCACCCGATGGTCCCTCCGAGGTGGCTGGGGACCCGCCTACACAGGCGTGCATGAAAAGCAAGGCAGAGAGGAGACCGGGGGCAAACGGCTCAGAAACCTCTCCAAAATAGTTGGGTTTGTCAAAAGCCCAAACCGCCTTTTGCCAGGCACTTTCCCGCTAGTGTTTGAGCCCGCGGGTATTTTAAAGGAAATGAAATCCGTGTGTTTCTGATTTATTTATACTTAACTCATCAAAATGCTGTTTTAAAGAGCTATTTTGTATCCAAAATGCCCTTTATGCTTTTTTCCCCTTTCCAAACTAAAAGCCATCTTCTGCCAAGCGTGCATGACCTGAAACTCCAACATTCTCAAGGCTCCTTTGAAAATCAATTCATGGCGTCCAAATGGACGGGGGACCAAAGGTGCCCGCACCTCCATCCCAGGAGACAGGCACTGGCTGGGGGTGACGCTTTCCCCATCTTTGCCTCTGACCTGAGCAAGGGGTCTACCATTGTCACCTATGCGAATCCCCAAGAGGTTGCACCCTGTGGAAGCAGCACATTTTCTGAATACAAGAATTGCAGATGTGGGACTTTGCGGTCGCTCCCAGAGTTCTAGCCTGCGCCAGCTCAAAGTCACCAGGAAACCAGAGAGAGACCAGAGAGGGACCAGCACAGGCCCCCAGACAGCTTCCCTTGGGGGGCTCCCTGGGGCCATGTGGCCCGCAACATCTCCTATCTCTGTCATGACCCTGATTCTTCTACCTCCCCCTCCCCTGCCGGACTGTCTAATGGGGTGGCCAGGTGGACACACACAGTTCTACTTCGAATATCAACCAGTGCAGACAAGGAAAGTGTTTCCTCTAAGGAAAGAAAACAGGAAGCTGCCGCCACAGCCCAGCGTGTGGGGTAGGGGAGGCGGAAGGCACACTTGCAGCCCGGGCCAGGCAGGGCCTCCGGGGCCCTAAACAAATGGGGCACCGGCAACACTGTCGCCCAGCCTACAACACCAGGACTCAAGTGGCAGTCTTTTGCCTGGTGCTTATTTCTGGCTGATTTCATGCCATGGAGTTCAATTATGAATTTGATTGCTTTTTTTGTGCACAATATAAAATCCTTTATCTTTGCAGCATTTAATTGTGTTTCCTGGCAGATTCGGTATTCATCACGGCCCTGCTGTCCCCAGCCCCAGAGATAAACCATCCAAAGGGCAATAAATGTCCACTTGATTATTGATGCTTTCAGGGAAATTGATTATCTATTTGAGGGGCGGAGCGGGCTGATATATGGCGGCCTCTTTATCCCTGCCACAATATCTTCCCTGGAAGAGAAATCTCTCAATCACAGCAATGGATTTTCTATTACATTTAATATTCTCAAAAGTGACATCAGTTTATCTCAGTATGTGAAAACGGAGGACAAGCCTCGGACCGAGTTGGGAAACCATGGCCTCTTTCCCCATTCCCAGTATTAAAGCTGAGAGAAGCAAAAGGACGAACAGCTGAGAGCCAAGAGGCCGGGGCTGCCTCCTCGCTCGGGCTCCTCCTCAGTCCTGATGCGTGGCCCGCAGTTCCCAGCGCCGCCTCCCACGCTCACACCTCTACGGCACCCGGCGCCAGGTCTGTGATTTACTGAGAAACTTGTTTCTAATGTTATGATAGTCATCTACTGCCCAAATACCCAGATCTACGCTGTGTTTCCCTGCAAGCTATGACAACAAAAGCAGGCTTTGGATGAGTTTGACGTAAAGAAAAACTCCAAGCAAATTATACGGTAGGTTTGTGGCTATCTGTATATACCCAAGATGCAGGGCTTGGCTCAACCCAGGGCCTCACACAGCCTTGCAAGTGCTATACCACTAAGTTGGGAGACAGACCTGGCAACCCACTCCCCAAAAATCAATCTGCCATTGAAACCCCTAGGAACAGCAGAGAAGCACTGACAATAGTGCTTCGCCTGTTGTACGTAGGGTCACTATGAGTCAGATACCGACTCGACGGCACCTAACAACAACAACAACAACATACCACTAAGTGGCACCCCCAGCGCTTTATTTTTTATTTTGCGTCAGGGTCTAAGGTACAACACAGGCTGCCTCTGGCCTCGAACACTCAATCTTCCTGCCTCCACCTCCTGAGTTCCTGGGATGACAGGCGTGCGCCACTGCGCCTGGCTTTTTTGGCCATGTTTTGGTGCCTGAAATGTGTTTCTTTTGTCATGATCGAGAGGACTGTGTCTGTGGGCAGGGGTGAGTGTGAAGCCGGCACACCTGTGGATGAGAGCCCAAGAGCCCCGGAACGACGGAGACAAAAGATGAACTTCGGCTTGCCAGCACTGCTTCTATGAGTCTAAAGATAACAGGCGTTATAAACTCAAGCAACGTTTGCTCACCGTGAAAATCAATACAAGGCCGTAATCAACCCTGTGATTAACTGTGCCCTCATTAAAGCGGGTCCAGGTTGCGCTCATTTGATAATTCCCTAACAGTAGAAAGAGGCCTTTATTTTGGCTATGGCGGAGGCAAACCCACCCCTGGCCCCATCTGGGCCCTCCGCCGATGCACCGGTGGGCAAGTGGGACCACCAACCAACACAGCCCGGCACACACTCCCTCCAGGCAATCCTGGACCTGTGGATCGCACAACTTATCCCAGTGCCCCACAGGCTGATTTTGGCCCCCTCTGAAAGCATGGTAAGCTGCACACTAACCAGCAACTTTGGATCAACGCACCCAAGTTTTGTGGTTTGAGAACCATGAGCCTTGGATTCCCAGGTGGAGGCAGGAAAGACCACAACCAAGCTCAGCGTCAGCCACTGTGCTGGAGACAGGAGCCCTGGTCCTCACCTCTGGCCACACGTGGAAACCGACGCCCAGCCCATCCTCAAAGTTCATGTCCTGGGCGTGGGCTGGGCCCAGGCACCGGCAATTCTGGAAGGCAGCCAGGATGGCGCACAGACTCTGCCCCACACGGTAGCTGGTGAGCGAGGCCTGATTGGCAAGGCCTAGGACGTGCCAGAGACATCCACAGGCAGAGCTCGGCAGGTTCCATCACCTGAAACCCAGCAGAGGCTGCCCACGAGGCCTCCTGGAGGGAGCAGAGGTGGGGCGGTTGATGGTGACCCGTTGAGAGCCCAAGCCCCTAGGGGGAGGGACGGGGGTGCCTTCCCTGGGGAGGAGGCGTCTAACCTCAGACCCGCTCAGAGCCTGAGCTGCTCTTCCTGCTCAGAATGCTGAAGGAATCATCCCAGGGCCTGGGCCTCCCACAAAGTGGCCGGTGGCTGGAGGCAGCTCACCACGTGTGGGGAAGAGTCCATTGTCACCGGCCGCTCCACCTGGAGAGGCCGGGGCTGGGCAGGGGAAATGACCTGTCTAAGGCACACAGCAGGAAGCTGGGCCCTGGTGCTGCAAAGCCTAAGTCCATTCCTGGGCTTTCTTGAGTGAGTGGCTCTTTCCTTCAAGATCAGAGCAAGGTGGAGGCCGCAGGCGCCCGTTGGGGCCTCTGCTTGACGCTGGACTGCTCTCCAAGGCCAATTCTATACCAGAGTTGCACACCAGCTGGCTGTCCTCTTTCTCAGGGGTAGGGGTAGGAGGGGGCCAAGCTCAAGGTCTGTGTACCTGCTGCAGAGGCCAGGCCCTGCTGGACCCCTGCAGCAGGCCCTGCTTTCTGTCCAGCATCTCATCTTTCATGTTGCCACGGGGACCTGCAGTCCATCGCCAGGACCTGGGGGTGCCCCACGGCCTGGGGAACAGCCAGGGGACAGACAACTTGATGAAGGTTTTTTATACCGTGTTCTACACGGTATAGCTTTGCACAGGTTTCTCCATAGCTCGCATACCATGGGAAGACTCAGGGGAGTTCATGGCTGAGCGGGGCCATGGGTGTTTCTCCACAAGGGAACTGTGTATGTGCACGCGCACCCGCATGTGAGCTCATGGAGGCACGTGTGCACATGAACTCTTGCACTCACGTCTTGTGTGCACACGTAAGCCACACACTCCAGCTAGGAACAGGCAAGGGCTGGGCAGGAAGGGCCAGAGAAGGGGCCAGATCCAAGGCGCGTCCTGCTCCGCTCCTTGGGAACAGCGTCCTGAATGCCGTACAGCTGCGGCCAGCCTTCCCGTGATTGATGGCCCGACAGTAACTCTTTATTTTTACTGAAGAAAATACAGTTCTTATAGACTGGGCCCACTCAGGACAAAGGTTGCCTGACAATGCAGGCTGTAGGCCTTCTCTCCTTATTTGCACAAAGACAACACATCCAGGCTGCTCTTCCCGTCCCATGAAAAAAAGTCCCACATACATTATGTGGTTTGATTGTCTCTGTCATGCTGTGAACCGGAAGCTCAGAGAGGCGAAGTGACTTGTCTGAGGCACACAGCAGGAAGCTGGGCCCTGGTGCTGCAGAACCCAGGTCCATTCCTGGCCTTCCTTGAGTGAGTGGCTCTTTCCTTCAAGATCAGAGCGAGGTGGAGGCAGCGGGTTCCCGCCGGGCCCTCTGCCTGACGCTGGAGCGCTCTCCAAGGCCACATTGTACACCAGAGTTGCACAGGGTGGGTCTGAGCCAGAGGCATGCAGTGGGCACCCCAGCTCCAGGCCCAGCCCCACCAGGTCCAGCACCAGCCTCCACCTTGAGAGCCCTCCTGGGGGACCCCAAATGTCTCATGTTCTGCACACAGGGTCTGGGCGCTTGGGCCGAGCTGGAGGGCCTGGCGCTGGCATGGCATGGGTGCTGAAGTTACCTGGTCTGAGATCCAGCACACTGACCAGGGGTGGGAGACCCAGGGAGGGCCAGGGCATCTCCTGGCTCTGCCCAGGGGGCGCATGAGCCAGTCAGATGGTGCAGCCTGGCACGGCCCCAGCCGATGGTGCTGGTGCCGGTGACATGGCACTGGTGTCACTTCTTGGGACAGGCTGCAGACCAGCAGAGCCTCGTAGCGGGAGAGTCCGCAGGTAGACAGACGGCGTGGGCTGAGCAGGGAGGACGGGTGGCTTTCATCCCGGCCCGTGTGGGCCCGTAATAGATGTCCGCTCGAGTGCGGGTCCGTCTGCCGCTGTGGCCAAAGCTGTCTAGGTCCGGCCAGGGCCCCCTGCGGGCTTTTACTGTGTGGGGTTACGTGGTCAATGGTTTTCAGAGGAGGCCCATTATTGCTTCAGTGCCAAACATCTGTGGCCCGGACGGCCGCCTCCCAATTTCCCCAGGGAGACCCCATTGATTCCGGGTCCCTTCCTCTACCCTTGCTTGGCGGATCCTGAGCTCATGCCTTGAGGGATCCTGCTTCACCGGGAGACCCAGGCTCCCGGAGGGGTCTGTGCCCCCCACCCTCCCACAGTGAGGTGGGTGCTGGGGCTGCAGGGGTTTGAAGGGCCCCACTGGAGGTGACCTGCTCCACCCTGCCCTGCTCAGCCATGAACTCCCCGGGACATTATCTGTGCTGGATCTCCCGGGTGCAGAGCTGTGGCTGGGCTGGGGAGGATTTTATCATCTTGTTCCGAACACTGCAGACAGGCCGGGGTAACCATTAACCCGGCTTCCGCCCCGATCCCCCCCCTGCTCCTCGCTGAAGACGCTGCCGCCTGCTCCCCCACATGCTGGCGGCCCAAGTCTCTCCTCCCATGCAGGACCCTTCCCCCGCCCAGCTCTGCTGCGCTCCGAGGGGAAAGAATGAGGAGGCAGGTCCTCCGGGAGCTGGCACTGCAGACAATGTGTGTCTTGTGTGAGTAATTTAGCGCTGTGGCCAGTCAATCTGGTTTCTGGGCCCGCTGCCCTGACCCTCTTTAGAGCTGCTGGCTCTTGCCGGCACAGTGTGAAACATTTTCTTTCACTGCACTGACACTCCGCAGATTGAGACGTCAGCCTGGTCCAACTGCAGCAAATTAGCAATTTTTCTTTTGCTAATTGGAAATAAAAATGTTTGCCGAGGGAGCCGTTTGTCGGCATGCGGCTTTCGGTTTCTGTGCGCCGGGAGGCTGCATGGAAAACGCATCCCTAGGCGCTGTCCACCCTGGGGTGCCCCTCACCACAAATGCTCTGGGCAGCGCAGGGGCCCCCACGCAGGCAGCTCCCACTCAGCTGGCACTGGGTGCTCCCCCCTGTCCTCAGGATCCTCCTCTGGGGAGAGGCCCCAGGACATTGTGTGCTTTGGGAAGCCGTTAGGATGAGGCAGGGGCAAAGCCGCCTGGGGCGCGCTGGGTAGGAAGCCTTTTCCCAGGAAGAGGGGGGCCACAGCCAGGAGCGACACCCACAGCGGCCTACACCTTCCTGAGCACAGGACACACCTTGGAAGAAGCCACTGGGTCATGGGATATCGGAGTCAGGCACTCGGAGTTATCCACCTCACCCTTCCTGCCCAGTGCAATCCTAGGGAAGGGCCGATCCCAGGTGGAGAAGACCCCAGCGCCTGGGGCAAGGGGGCTGGAGCACCTGCCCAAAGGAGGGCAGAACGAACATCCTCCTCTCAGTGGAACAAAGGGAAGCCAGACAGAGCCCAAGAGCATCCTGGCCTGGGAGGACAGCCTGGGCCAAAGGATTGAGGATAGTATTTCGGAAATAAATAGGTCCTCAAATAAGTAGTGGCCAGGATTTAGCTCAGTTGGTAGAGCACTGCACTGCAGTCTCTGCAGTCCCGAGTTCGATTCCCAGCACTGCAAAAATGGGAGAAGGACCTGCCAATCCACTCCCAAGGCAATCCCGAAACAGCCAGTCACTGAAAACCCTATGAGGGTCTCTATGAGTCGGATACCGACTCGACGGCACCTAACAACAACAACAACAAAATAAATAGGTCCATCCACACCCACCCCAGCCTGCACATACATGTGCACGTGTGTGCACAGCGGAGGGGGCAGCCAGGCCCCTGTGCGGTGGCTTGGCCCTGTGCACTGAGGTGGCCTCAGCCCCCTCCCTGGGATGCCCAGGGTGGCTCAGGCCCAGGGGCTGCTGGCTGGCACGTAAAGGGTTACCGCGCCCCCTCCTGCTTTTCTGATAAAGCATTTGACAGCCATGCCTAACAATCCTTTCTGCTGGGATCTTTCCTTGATGTCTTTATGTGAATATGAAGCCAGAATGAAAGGCCTCGGGAGACCCCTGCGAGCGAGGGAAAATATGAACCAGGGAGGAAGGAAGAGAGCACGGTGGGCTTCCTGCTGAGGGCCAGCACCTCCCCTGGTGTCCATGCCATGGCTTCCGAAGCCCTTGGAGAGTGGGATAGAGTCCTCTTCCCTTGGTCATGACAACAGTGTTTTGTCAGGAAGGCACAAAGTCGGGGGGTCGAAGCAGCCATGGCTGGCCCTAGTGCTGCTGATGTTGGTTGAGGGGTGATCTACGGGTCCCGTGCCCCCGCTGTATTTGGCTACCTTCCCAGCCCCCAACCCTCGTGATAGAGGAAGGAGGGCTGGTGAGACACTCATTTGGGGGGATGGCAGTGGGGAGCAAGGCTGTGTCCTGAATTCTTCTAGCAGAAAGGGCAGCATCTCCTCCAGTCCAAAATGAGGCTTGCAGAGAATCGAAGGAAGCCGGGTGGAATCTCTCAAGAGCTCTCCCAAGTTAGAAGAAAGAAAGAAAAAAAAAATGCTGCCAGGAAGAGCTGTGGAGAGACCTGGTCCCAGTGGGAGACTTGGACGGGAACTGCTTGAAGTCACCGGCTTGGCCACCGAGGTCTGGAGCACCACAAACCCTCACCCTTCACTTCGGCCCAGGCAACCCACGTGCCTGCCAAGCTCTGAGGAGACTGGGTTGCCTTTCCCAGTGCTCCCGAAGTCCAGGCTCATCCGGAGCACGGAGTGGAAAGGAGTGGTTTCCCTCTCTGGTTCTGACCTGGCCCGGGCCAGAGAGGCCATAAATCCAGTAAGGAGGGCTGTTCCCACGGGATCCCTGCTCCTGTTCCAGACCAAATAAGTCTGGATAGGCCGGGGCAGTGGCCCAAAAGGCTCTGCGCAGGCTCTGAGCCGGGAGAGCCTCTGAACCTCCTGCTGATGCAGCCCATCGCTACGCCCACCAGATCCCAAGCATGAGCCCTGGGGCCGGCAGGCCAGCAGCGCAGCTCCTGACCGAGGCCATCCCGGGTCGTTTCCAGCACAAGGCAATCAAAGAGCTCAGTCCCGAGAAGCCCAGCTTCCCCCGGAAGGACTGTGGGGGAGAATTCACTTGGGCTTTCTAAATCCCAGTCTGGAAAGGGCGTTGAAAATGCCAACACTCTAATCAAGGCAGCAGGGAGGGAAGACATGGGGCACTGATGTTCCTGGCTGGGCCAGGGTGTGTCCTGTGCCCTTGTAGCATCCCAGCAGGAACGGTCCTCCATCCTCCACATTGCGATCGATCCCGCGCAGGAAACTTGTGCGGGCCAGTCGGTGGCTCCAGGCTGTTGGAGACAGCAGTGTTCCTGGGCAGGGACAACGGGCTGGGCTGCAGGCAGAGGGTATAGGAGGTGAGGGGGGTGGGTGTCACGGAGGGCTGGCCTGTAGGAATCCGTCCATGCCGGTTCTCTAATCACAGCTCCTGGCTGCAGCCCCTCTCTGTCATGTGGACAGTGGTTTAAGTGTCTGTGGCCTCTGATGTAGGCCTGACTTTCCTTCCCAAAGCTGGATAGGAACTAAGGACTGGGGGCTTAGGGCTCCTCCTCTGGGTGAGGGTGACTCAGCGCTGACAGCCTCTACCTCCCAGTCACCTATGCAGAGCAGTCAGCCTGCGCCTGCGTGCGGGGCCGCTGCGTTCAGCCAACAGGGACCCCCTCAGAAGCCCACCGGCCCCTGGTCCCTGGAGGCAGTGCCTGGGCCTGTCCCTCCCAGGCGGGTTGTCATGGGGACGGCATTCGGTTCTCCTTTCTGGGGTGGAGGGGGCCCGGCCACAGGGGCACGCATGCTCCGTGGGACTCTGCAGCTGCCCCTCTGGCTTCCCAGCCCCGAGGCTTGGACGTCGCCAGCGTGACAGCAACGTGAGAACCGCTCTGTACTTTTTGTTGATCAGACACTATTTGGACGGGGCTCGTCCAGCATCTAGAGGGCCTGGCAACTGCCACATCAGCGCAAATTTCCCCCCCAAGTTTTTGCTGGGATATGTGGACACATTTTTCCCATGGAAAGAGAGCGTGGCCTTTGTGAGGGGGGCACGGCCGGCCCAGTTACAGTAAAGATTAATCCCAAACAAGAGACAGAGACAAAGAGCATCATACACTTCAGCTTTCAATGGATGTTTTCATAAATGTATGAATAATTTAAATTATCATTGCCGAGTATTTATTCGAGTGTTTCAGGGGGAAAATGCCTCCTCTTTTTTCTCCCTCGATTCTTTTCATTTTTGTCTCATCTCTTTTATGTGCTGCATAGGCTGTTTTCTTGCCATCTGAATCGGCGGGAACAATGGGATGTAAGAGGCTGAGGGGCCGAGGAAGAATGCGGCCCTTGTTGCCGACGCCGTGCTTGACATTGATTAATGAGGGTGCGGACACGGGCAGAATTTGTGAGAGCCAAGGGGGAACTGGGACCTGAGGGCACCCGAGGAGGAGGGCAGGGGCTGGCAGGGAGAAGGCCACAGCCGTCCCTCCACGCCCAGTGGGAAAGGGCAGAGGGGGAAGCGCAGCCCCCGAGCCACCAGAGCAGAGTCTCGGGTGGCTCCACAGATCCTTGGAGGACAGGGTGCCAGTCTGGGGGGCCCTGGGATGATGTCCACCTGCCTGTTGGGCATCTGCTCAGCAGAGGAAGATGGAGCTGGGGCACAGAGCAGGGCAGCCTTCTGGAACATGCTCTTTCCTGTCTACAGGGGGCTGCACCCAGATTAACACTCCCAAGGGGCTTTGCTCTGGGAACCCCGTGGGCCTTGTCCTGTGGCTAGGGCCTGGCATGACTTCCCCACAGGGGGCCTCGCCTTCCCAGCATGGCTCAGCAAGTACCTGCTGACCAGAAGAGGGCCGCGTCTGAGCTCACACCCTGCCCGTCCAATTGCTGACTTATTTCACTATTCGTGGTGCTCTTTCAGCCCTGATCCCATCCTCACACCATACAACCCTGGGGTTCAGGATTGACCATTGGGACTACTTATTTCACTATTCGTGATGCTCTTTCAGCCCTGATCCCATCCTCACACCATACAACCCTGGGGTTCAGGATTGACCATTGGGACTAACGGCAGTGACAGGCCAGGGGACTGTCAGAGGATGGCCAGTGGGCCGAGATGAATACTGTTGTCAGCTGGTCACCGTGTCCCCTGCTCAGGCTCAGGCCTGCTGCTGTTGACTCTGAGATCCAAGGGCGCTGAAGAGATTTGGGGGCCCATGCCCAGCACATGGCACTTGGGGCTCAGGATCCACCCAGCCCAAAGGCCTGTGCCCAGCAGAGAAACTCTTCCTCTGCCAGGGTCAATGTCACTGTGCTGATCTCAACCCTCAGTGTCTGTTGTCTGAGGTGGGAAATGTTAGCCCAGGGCCTGGCAGGGGCCCCATGCTATGTGGAGTGGAGAGGGAGGGCGTGAGCTGTGCCCGCCTCTGAGGGGTCCCCTCTCCACCAAGTCACTCTCGCCCTGCAGACACGACTAAGGAGACCCCTGCTCGGGGCTGGGGGCTCCGAGAGCTCTCAGGAGCCAATGTTATTCTGGTTACTTGGTTCCGACATCGGGACGGAGAAGAGTCCTGTTTGCTTAGAAGGAGAGATGTGGGGCTGGGAGTAGCCAAGTGTGTCAGGTCCACCTCCCTCTAGAAATTTCCAGTCACACCAAGGAGGAAGATGAGACATGGAGACACCTGTGGGAACCCGAAAACTCTCCCTATTCATCGTTCTTTCCCCCTTCGTAGTGAACATTTCATAGGGGTTGCTGTGGAGGAGGATCTGGGCCTCTGGGCTCCCCACGAGGCGCGACCTGTGGCTGGTGCGAGTCGCAGGGCCGAGCCGCTGGGTCACGGCTGCAGCCTCTGCCACATGCTTCTGAGTTAATGTCCCAGGCCAGACAGATGCGATAAGGATCTGGAACTGCAGGGTTAATGGGGGGTGGCCAGGCCTCCTGGGAGGCCAGGGGCTTGGCCTCCAGTGTCCTGGTCTCCAGCCCTGTCTGTGGCCTTGTTTGTGGATGACCTCAGGTAGACCTGGTCTCCCGGAAACCCTGCTTCCTTGACGGACAGTGCAGTCCTCCCTGGCAAGGCGATTACTTAGCGCATCTCTTGGGAACGTCTAGCTGCTCAGGCTCTGCTGAGCACGAAGTCTTTCTAAGAGGGACTTCCGGGTGCCTGAGCCCCAAGGCCTCTCCAGGAGAACTGGGCGGGCACAGTCAAACCACCAAAGCGGAAATAGCGCAGCGGTCCCTACAGCACTCGGGGCTGCCAGGCTGTGACAAGTCTGAATGGCAAATTATAGTCATCGCAGTTTTACAATGACAACAGCCGAGCAGAGACAACCGGGGACCCACCATTCCACCCCACGACACCCTCTCCCAACAAGATTGTTGTTGTTGTTAGGTGCCATCGAGTCAGTATCCAACTCATAGCGACCCACATAGGGTTTTCAATGGCTGACTGTTTCAGGATTGCCTCGGGAGTGGATTGCCAGGTCCTTCTCCCATTTTTGCGGTGCTGGGAATCGAACTCGGGACCTCAGAGACTGCAGTGCAGCGCTCTATCCACTGAGCTAAATCCCAGTCCTCCCAACAAGATAGTCAGGGCTGTTTGTGTCATGGAATGAAGCAAAACTGGTGGCGTCTGTGATGTGTTGCGTTCACGGGCATGGGAAGCTGGGCTGTGGCTCCTTTGCCTCCTCATTGCTGAATGGGAAGTGGTGATTGGTTAATTGGGGCATCCACAGGTCGGTGTCAGGATGTGACTTGAGGCCACTTCTGCAAGGGTGGCCCCTTGAGGAGGCACTCAGCAAGCAAGTGTGGAGACACAGCTTTCTTTTCCAAAGTGACACCTGTCCTGCATCCAGAAGAGCCACGTGAGTTCCCCCACACAGGGCTCTGCCAGCAGAGTACACGTTAGACCTGTGTGGGAGCTGGGCATGGTGGGCACACCTAACATCCCAGCACCCGGGAGGCTGAGGCAGGAGGACTGTGCATTCCAAGCCAACCCCAGTTCTGTAGTGAGGCCCTGTCTCAGAAAAAATAAGGAAAACCGCAGGGACTCGGCCCCAGAAAAGGGGCTGAGGATTCCTCCCCAGGAGGGGTGGTTAGAAGACTGGCAGATGGGCCAGGGAGGACCCAGGCCGGCTAAGCACAGGTAGCAGTGGAAGCAGAAGGACATCGGCTCGCTAATTTTCAAGTGAGTTAAGCCATATACTGTGGATAATAAGCCAGTGGCCAAGCAGAGATGGGAGGGCAGGCCAGGAGCCTCCCTCCTCTTCAGAGCCCCGAGACAGGAGGAGCAGATTCCAGCAGGGACCTCAGAGAGGAGGCCGGATGTGCACCAGCCTATGAGGAGAGGGGCCAGGGTCCCCTCCCAACCCCACGTCTCTCCTGGGGCCCCCATCGTGTCTCAGGACTCCTGGGGTGGCCCTCTGGGCTGCTCTGCACCCCATGCAGCAGGGTGGGCTGTCAGGATCACCTGGAAAGGCAGCCGAGGGTGACCCAAGCCCCAGGCCCTATGGGACAACTAGGAGCTTAACTAGCCCCAGGGCACATGAAAGAGGACGGGAAGGAGGAGAACAAAGCCCGCCAATTTGCTCTTTTGGGCATTGTGCAAACTGGCCCCTTTCCCAGCGTATCACTCTCCCATTGAACGGGGTCAAGCGCCGCGCAGTTCTTCCGCAGCCCTGATGGGTTTTCACGAGACGGTGAATGGAGTGCAAATTAGCAGAGTCCTCGGGGGCCTTGTTACTGTCACTCCCAAACGGACGCTCCAAAGGCAATGTGCGGATTAACCAATCCAAAGAGCTCGCCCATTAGCAAAGCAAGGTAGGAAACTATTTATTGTCTCCCCTTTTATGTTTCGCCCGCTGCCGTGAGGCATCTGGAGCAGAAGGGTGCGGCGGGTCCCACCCTCTCCTGCCCACATGAGTGGCCCAGTGGCAGGCCACAGGTGCACACGCATGCCCACGTGCTGCAGGGCCACGGGGCCACAGAGGCTGCCCAGCACTGTTTGCTACTTCATGGGGTTTACTGCTCTCTGAGAACCACAGCTGACCCGTCCCTGGAATGCCAAAGGAGAGGCTGTGGGGGGCGGCGGGGCAGACAGGCAGCAGCCCTGGCCCCCACGGTTCCCATGTGCAGTGGCAGCAAGGCCAGGGCCTTGGGGACAAAGTCCCAGCCACGAGGCAGTGCACGGCGGGGCCGAAAGAGCTGACCCAGACTGGCTTCCAAGGCAGGAATCTGCTCCACCAAAGAGACTCCACGCCAGCCAAAGCTGCCCTTGCTCCGTTTCAGACTAGGTCGAGCCCACGGCGTTTCAGATGGGAATGCTAGAGCCATGTAAGGATGCGCATGCGGTCATTTGTTCGGCTTGTGTTTTAGGTAGACAATGTTTCCAGGAAGACAGGTCTACTTAGAGAGGGAAAAGCAGCATTGACAGCTTGACCCAGGCCCCTACGGATGACCAGCACAGCGGCCGGCAGCCAGCAGGCCCTAAATAAATTCACATCAGACGCGCACACAAGCAAATGGCTCCTGAAAAAATAAAAATAAGTGTCTCATGAGGGAACAAACAAACAACTCCTTAATGAGGGACTAGGTAAACACATAAATCTCTCCCGAGTGCATAAGTGTGTATCTATCTAATGAATGAATGAACACGTAATGAAGAAGCCAAAGTGTCTAATGAATTAATGCATAAATGCCTAATGAACGGGCAAATATACATCTAATGGACAAACAAACAAATATGTAGTGAATGGGTAAACGTTGCATATGTAACAAATACATATGTAATGAGTAAATACATAAACAAATGTCTACGTAGATGCACACACAAGAATTTAAAGAGTAAATGAATAAACAAGTAAATATCTAAAGGATAAATGAACAAATGATGACTAAATGAACAAATATCCAATGAATGAATAAATACAAGTGTCTTATGAATGAACATATGCCTAATGAATAGGTAGGGCCATATATACATAATGAATGGGTAGATAAAGGTGTGGTTGTTGTTAGGTGCCGTCGAGTCGGTATCCGACTCATAGCGACCCTCTGTACAACAGGGGAAACACTATTGTCAGTGCTTCTCTGCTGTGCATCGGGTTTTCAATGGCAGATTGATTTTTGGGAGGAGGTTGCCAGGTCCTTCTCCCAAGCCTACAGCTTCTGGTGTTCCCAGGCGGTCTCCCATCCAGGTACTAACCAGGCCCGACCCTGCTTAACTTCCGAGATCTGACGGGATCAGATGCCACAGGGCTACCACTGCAGGCAGATAAAGGTGTAGTGGGTGAATAAAAAATATTTAATAAGGATATAAGCATAAACACCTCACCAGTGAGGCAATAAGCAAATGCCCCCTGCAGGCCAAGGGTGACCCCTCCCAGCCCATGAACCCATGCTGAATACCCTACTGCACATGCCCCTGACCCAGGCCCCCTGCGCCCCCATGGGGATCTGCTCTTCGGAGCACGTTTGGAGCTGTCTGATCAGCCTTTGTGCGTGGCTAGAGGAGCTGAGTCAGAACTGAAAGTGAATCACTCTCCCTTCTACAACTGCCCACGCGCTGCAGGCCGGCTGCCGAGGCTGTGGCCTCTGAGGAGCTTGCCATGGCCCCTTCTTCACACATCCGTAGGCTACCCCACCTTCCTGGGCCTCAGTTTCCCCACAGTTTGGAGCAGACCAGATCAAGTGGGTGATGCCTGCAGACAGGTTTTGCAAAGCTCTGAGAGCCGCAGGAGAGCCGACCTGCCTGGCGGTGCCGTCTGCTCGCCCCGCAAGTCCACAACAATAAAATCTAACTGCGGTGCGGAGAGAGCTATTTTCTGGTAGAATAATTTTAAGTGCGGGTGTGTATTTGATGTGGTCATGTCTGGACATCCATACCTGGGTAACTTTCCAAAATAAGATTAGCCTAAAGTCACAGATTGTCAAGTGCCCAGCATCTTCCTGCAAAGGCTTCCAGAAAGTGCCACAATGTTCTTCAGGTTCAATAAGAATTCGGCCAAGAGACTGTCATGAAAGTATATAGCTAATGAACGAATAAACATGTAATGAATAAGCCAAAGTGTCTAATATTTAATACATAAATGTGTAATGCATGGGCAAATATATATCTAATGAATAAACAAATATGTAGTGAATGGATAAATGTTACATCTGTAACAAATACATATGTGACTGAGCTCCACGGAACCCAGAGGGGAGAGGGAGCAGACACAGGTCTGGCCCTGCCCCTGCACAGACCTCTCATTCTGCTGGTTTGGAAACCTGAGACAGCCCTGGGCTGCAAGGCTCAGGAAGCCAAAAGTCATGGTCCAGCCTCAACTCTGGGAGGACCTTGCGTGAGGGATGGAGGCCAGAGGACCCCAGAGTCCATTGCCAACTCACCCCCCACCAGAGCGAGAGGTGGCATTTGCTGTAAATCGTGTTGCCAAAGGCTACCAAGCTGAGGTTCCAGAACATTCCGCAGAGGCGCTCAGCTTCCATATGTGCCTGCAGAGCGCTTTCCTGGGAACTCTGTCAGAGGGGAACTGAGGCTGCCCACAGGGCCAGCCACACACCCAGCTCTGGCTTCCTGTTTCCCATCTGGCTGTGACCTTCACAAACCTCCCCAGGGAAAGGGAGTGTGGATGGCCTTGGTCTGTGCAAGGTGACCCTGAGGCAGTGTGGGGGTCAGCTGGGGCCACATGGGAGCTGTGCCCCCTCATGCCAGAGGTGGAACATTTTCTGGACTCCAGTTGTGGCGAGACACAATCGTGCCGGTTAAGCCCCAAGCACAATTTATTTCATGCCTCGATCTTTCTGTTCCTTTTCTATTCAGGCTTGAGCCTCTACCAGATAAATGATTAATTTCCCTTGTCCCTGGAACCAACATTCTCCCATATTTTTGACTTGACATTCAGAGGTGGCCTGGCGTCTGCCTACCAGGTGAGCGGCACAGAGCGTTCCCTGCCGAGGTCTCCGGAATTCCCACCGGCTGCCTCCCCGAGAAGCCCTTGTTGGCATAAACACTCTGGCCAGTCATGTCCACTCCCAAGAAGCAGTGTCTGTGGGTAGCAGGAGTAAGTCCCCACTGGCCCAAACATGGACCCTCAAAATGTGAGTGAGAACGTGGATGCCTTTTGTGGAAAGAACAGGCTCCCTGGCCACTCGTGGGGACCTTCCACCCACGGGTGCAGGTTCCTTGTAGAGGGTGGAGGGTGGCCCCCAGCTCCCCCCAGCAGGTCTCAGTCAGGGTGTCCTGCTGCCCAGCAGACACCTGGCCACGTCAGACATGGTCGCCACAGCTTGGTTGGGGAGTGTGTGGCACGCAGGCCACTCTATACCCGCAACGCATAGGATGGGGGTCGTCAGGCCACGTGTTAATGGAAGTGGTGGGGAACCTGTTTGAAACCAGGTGAGGAAGATTCCAAAATAAGAGCCTCTCTGCGGCCCCTCTGAGAGGCCTCGGGGGAGGATGGCGGGGCAAAGCTCACGGGGGCTACAGACAGATCTGCAGGGCCCTGGGGTCGGGCAGCCCCTGCAGTCTCTCTTCATTCTCCCAATAGCCCAGGAGGCTGGGGTCACTCTACAGGAGGGCAAACTGAGGCATGAGGCAGCACAGTGTGTCTTCAGGCCACCAAGTCAGCAGAAGGCAGAGCCAGGATCCAAATCCAACCCTGTCCTGCCCATGTCCATTGGCCACTTTAGGTAGGGGCACTTCATGGGGGACCATGTCCACTCCAGGAGCCAAGGGCTGCCCCATACCTCCTCTGATTCCTAGAAATTTGGGGGGCCTCAGCAGGAGGCAGCGACACATTCCATCTTGGAACGTTGTAGAAGGGGCCCCAGAAGTATATTAACACGGGTCTCTCCACTCCTCTGCCCCGAGGAATGGTGGGTGTGCATTAGGGGCTGTCGGGCTTAATTCCAGGGAGGGGGCGCCTGTCCTCAGTTCCTGGAAAGATCACACACCGGCACGATGCCAAAGCCGGCATCCCCTGCACACAGGGCCTGTCCCATCCCCAGCACACAGGGCCTGTCCCATCCCCAGCGTGCCCCCTGGACTGCTAAGTGACAGTCTTTCAGGTGACCAGCGTCCAGTGGGGCCAGGAGAAAGGAGCAAGAGGCCAGAGACCTGGGCACAGGGCCTGGGGTCGCTGCTGCTGTGCAGACAGTGAATGAACACAGTGGCGTTGCCTTATTATTCTTGCCATGCTGGGCGTTGAACCGACGGCCTCCCGCACGCCAGACAAGTGCTCCACCACTGGGCCACACTCCCAGCCCCTGTTTTAGTTTTTATTTTGAGACAAGGCCTTGCTAAATTGCACAGGCTGCCTCTGGCCTCGAACTTGCAATCCTCTTGCCTCAGCCTCCTGAGTCACTGGGACTGCGCGTGTGCCAAGGTGCCCAACTCTTTTTTTTTTTTTTTTTTTGGCGGTACTGGAGGTTGAACCCAGGGCCTCGTGCTTGCATGCTCTGCAAGTGCTGGACAACTGAGCTGCACCCCCAGTCCATTTTTTTTTTACTTTTTTGAGACAGGATTTCCCTAAAATATGCAGACTGCCTCTGGTCTCGAACTTGCGATCCTCCTGCCTCCTCCTTCCAAGCCACTGGAATTACAGGTGTGCGTCACCAAGCTCGGCTCAAGGTGCCCAACTCCTGACACTGACTTAAGGAAGTGTCCTCTCCATCATCAGTGCCACCAGCGAATCTTAATTAAAGCCCTTTCTGCCTCTTTAAAACTGTCCACGCAAATGCACTGGCCTCAGTGACGTAACCATCCCTGCCACCCGCTGCACGGTGCCGTGTTACCGAGATCGGAAAACTCAGCCTCTGAAGAACAGAGTTGGCAAGGCCCTGGCTTCGACCCCCAGCACAGCAGCAGAAAAACAAAACCAAGGGAAGGGACAGGGTTGGGCCACGGCGCCGGGAAGGTGCTCGGTTGGGGAAGCTGCACCGTGGGACTCCCTGAGTGACGGGTTTTGTTCTTGGGAATTTCTTCCCGGGTCACAGGAAGTGGGTGACCGGCCTTGGCAAAGCTCTCTCCCCTGGTTCTTTTGGAGGCTGCAAGCCAGGGACCTGGCGGCCTGGTCTGTGGACACGGCCCCCAGGCCTTCACCTCTGTGTCTGCCTTGGGCCTGTGTGCCCCCACCTTCCTGGGAGTTGTCCCTTCTTGGGACTCTGGGCAGTGTGTGTCCTCTGTGACCTTGTGGGCTGTGCTTGAGACGCCTGGGGGTCCTGTCGGTCCTTGTCTGTGGCCAAGTGCCTGGCCAGGCCGAGCTTCCCTCTTCTCCCTGCTGTCCTCCCACCTGCCAGCCCTCCCCAGCCCAGCCCACTGAGCTCCGGGCCCCTGGAGCTCCACTGCTGCACCGTGGGGACCGTCCTAGACAAGCTCTGTCCCAGTACATGGGCTGCTCTTGCCCCAAGCACCGACCTCTGGATGCGTGGGACATCGGGCCCAAGGCCCTCGGACCCAGGTCTCTGTGGGCTGCAGCCTCCTTGAGAAAACCGCGGCCGAGAAGCCCCTGTGAGGGGTGTGTGAGAGAGGGCAAGCACAGGAGTGCGCGCACGCGTGCACGTGTGGATGCAGGGCCGTGCAGGGTGCGACTGTGTGTGTGAGGATGAGCGGATGGGGGTCTTGCGCACGCTTGGGAAGGACTAAAGCATCTCTGAAGTTCCCTTGCTGAGCTCCCCCTCCAGGGCCCCCCGCGCACCTTCCCAGGACCTCGGACCCCCACTGCCACCCTCCAGCTCCCAGGAGCGATTTCTCCTGCTGCTCAGAGAGCAGATTTACTGTCCTGAGAGACTGCCCTCCTGCTGTCTCTCCACACACGCTGGTCCCCAAGGGGCTCCAGAGGGGCTTCCCAGAGGCCTCTGTCCTCTCAGAGGGGCCCTGCACTCTCTGTGCCAGCGATGCCCAGGAGGCCCAGGGCCCCTTAGACACCACCTGCACTCACTCCTCGTCACACGCAGTGACTGCGCACGCTCAGCCTGCCGGAAGGCCCTCGATCCAGCGCACGCTGAGCTCTCTCCTGGACAGGGCCTCGCCCAGCCTCAGAGGGCTGTTCAGAGAAGGCGTGGAGGGCCTGACCCCCAGACCAGGATGGGTCATTGATCCAAGTTTGGGGTGTTGCTCACACACCAGCTCCATGGCTAAGAGAACTGGGAACAATAGCAGCTGCCGGGCCTCTGTGTGACCAGTCATGGTGGGGAAGAGAGGGGAGCTGCCAGCTTCAATCCTACTCAGGGTTTCCTGGGTAAAGTCACTGACCACCAAGCAGCTGGGAAGGCCAGCACTGGAGTCCACTGGGGAGCGGGCAGGGGCTGCCGGGGATCCTTCGGCCCCAGGGCCCCAGGAGAGGGTTAACACGAAGCATCTAGGGGTTGGCGCCTAAACCCAGCACACACTGCCTGGCTTCTGATGGCAGCAGGTGGGCATGGGGCAGCCGTGACCCCCGGGGTGGACATTTAACAGCAAATCAGCTAGTGCCACGGCAATCACCAAAGCCCAGTGGCAAGTGTGCCCTCGCCTCACCCCGGAGGGTCCAGCTCCAAGCCCCAGCACGAAGGGCCTTTCATGTCCCCCAGGCTGCCCTAATCATCAGATTCCACTTCCTTCCTAATCCTCATTTTCTTTAAAAAATGGATTAGGCAAATCTCATCTGGAAAATTAATTAACAAATGAATTCAACAAATATTTACTGAGCATAGCACTTTGTTAAGCCCTGGTTTTTTTCATGTCACCTCCTTTGGCTCCCCCCCACACCAACCCCCAACCTGCTTTTCGCCTTTCAGGTTTGGGGCTGGTCCACTTGAGATTTTATGGGTTTTGTTACTACTTCCAGTAACTTTTTTTTCCCGAATTCAACTTTTAAGATATATTTCTCCCCCTAGGCAACTGGCCACGTGGGTATGTGTTAAATCGCAGCATTTTACGTGGTTTAACTGGGGCATCCTAATAGAAGATCGGGGGCAGGTCTTCTTGGCCAGCAAGCTCTGGGTAGCTCAGCCACGAGGCAGCAGGAGGAGCTATGAGGAGCCTGTGTCCCCACTGCCTTCCTGTCCCCGGATTACTTTCAATGGCCCCTTTCCCTTCTGTGCCTGTCAAGGCCCAAGGTGAGTTCGGCGCCCCGCCCCCAGGCAAACAAAAGTGAGCTTGCCTGCCGCTTCCCGGAGAAAGGGAGTCCCTAGCCTTTTCATGGGCAGTGAATGGGGCCCCTCATTTAGGCAGCATTATCCCGGGACCTTCATTTCCCCTTCCCGTCTTTTCCTCATTCAGGGGGCTTCTGACTTCAACTAATTCGATCACAATCCCACCGGGCCTTCTCAGCCCCCGTTCCGGAGCACATTGTCCAGGCGCGGCGGGCCCCCCCAGGATCGGGTCCCCCTCTCCAATTAGCCAACTGCTGGGCCCCCATGGAGCTCAGCTCTTTTCCTGATAGCCCCGCCCATTTTTTAACCATTTCCTTCCAGGCAAGCGTCCCATGCTGTGGTCAGGGCCTGGAGCGCATTAGCATGCTCCGACCCTGCCGAGCTTGTGACCGTGGCAAGGGGGTCTGTGCGGCCTTTGAGAGTCTGCACCAGCCTCGAAGGAGACTCTAAAGATCACCAACAAGCAAACGGCGGCACCTGGGACTTCCCCAAACCTAGCCGCAGGCTGACAGGAGCCTGCGGATTCACCTGGGCTGGACAGGGCCTCTGGGGACCCAGGATGGTCCTCGAGGGTGCCCTGGGGGGGGGGACATCTTCCTCTCTCACTGGCTGCCTTAGAACCAGGGGGTCATTTTGGGATTCTTCACTTGCTTTGTTGTGAAGAGCTCAGCCCCCCTCGCTTTCCCCCTGCCTACGTGAGAAGCGTTAAGAAGCCTGCAGGGCTCAGGGGGAAGCTCCGTCACTTGTCACTCGTCACTCATGCGTTTGCCTGTCGGCAGACCTTTCCTTCATCGGAGCGCCCTCCCTGCTACACCCAAGGGGCACAGGCAGCTGAGTCTGTCCCTGAGGGGCCACGTAATGCCAGGGTCGTTTCACTGCCATCACTACCAAATGACAAGCACTGGGGTTGGTTAAAAGTGCTAACCCTGCCGGGTGCGGTGGCGCACGCCTATAGTCCCAGCGGCTCGGGAGACGGAGGTGGGAGGATCGCAAGTTCGAGACCAGAGGCAGTCTGTGTAACTTAGGGAGACCCTGTCTCAAAAAGTAAAAAAAACAGGCTGGAGGCGGCAGCTCAGTGGTCCAGCACTGAAGAGCATGCAAGCACGAGGCCCTGGGTTCAACCTCCAGTACTGCAAAAAAAAAAGAAAAGAAAAAAGAAAAGGTGCTCACCCCCTGCATGTATCTTTCTGTTATGAGTGGGGATGGCCCTTCTGTCAATTCATTTCCTGCTGTGAATTCAATCCACTCCTTGGTCTCTGCTGCCCATGCAACAGATCTGGACACAGCCCCTCTTTGCATTCTTGGAGGTCTCAGGAATCTGCATTGCTACGGGGACACCTAGGCCCAGGTGTCACTTTGCATGGTCAGCGGTCACCCACAGTACCTGGGAATCACTCAGCCCTGATACCTGATCTCTGAAGATTCTGTTAGGGACTGAATTGAGTTAGGTCCGACTCACAGCGATGCTGTGTACAGCAGAACGGAACACTCCCGACTGTGCCACTCCCGGCACTAGTTCAGTGCTTCTCTGCCATTCACAGGTTTTCAATGGCTGATTGTGTGGGCTG
Source organism: Pedetes capensis (assembly GCA_007922755.1). Taxonomy (NCBI): domain Eukaryota; kingdom Metazoa; phylum Chordata; class Mammalia; order Rodentia; family Pedetidae; genus Pedetes; species Pedetes capensis. The sequence continues at coordinate 90,395 of VMDO01003437.1, read as the reverse complement.
CTAGGTCCTTCTCTCATTTTTGTGGTGCTGGGGACCAAACTCAGGGCCCCAGATAGTGCAGAGCAGTGCTCTGTCAACTGAGATAATGTGTCCCCCCCAATCCATAAATTGAAGCCCTAATCCCTAGCACCTCAGGATGTGGCCTTATTTGGAAGCAGGTACAATCAATTGAATTAAGGTAACTAGGGTGGCCCTTAATCCAATCTGACAGGTGTCCTTAGAAAGGGGACATTTGGCCGGGTGCAGTGGGGCAAGCCTGTAATCCCAGTGGCTCGGGAGGCGGAGGTGGGAGGATCACAAGTTCAACACCAGAGGCAGTCTGTGTAACTTAGGGAGACCCTGTCTCAAAAATTGAAAAAAATGGGCTGGGGGCCCATCTCAGTGGTCCAGCACTTGCAGAGCATGCAGGTGAGGGCCTGGGTTCAACCCAGTACCACACACACAAAAAAAAAAAAAAGAAAGAAAGGGGACATTTGGACACAGGCACACACAGGAGGATCACATAAGGATGGAGCCCGAGGTCCTGGGTGGCGCATCTACAAGAAAAAGAACACCAAGGATTTGCAGGAAGCCCCCACGGGTCCGGGTGGAGGCCTGGAACAGCGCCCCTCCTCCGCACCTCTGGCAGGGAGCACAGCCCTCCCAACACCCTGACCTCGGACTTCTGGTCCCCAGAATCACTTGAGCATGAGTGGAAAGCCTAGCACATGGCCCCAGGCCCCTAAGACAAGGTCACAGCTGGCAGCAGTAGGCCTCTGCCTAGCTGCATGCACTGTATTCAGATACCTTTTATTGCTCAGTCAACTGATTTTGTCCCTAGTAGGTCTGCAGCCCCAGAATGAAAATTCACAGCGGCTGTTTTGGTAGCAACATAATTTTTTTTAAAGTTCCTCGTTGTTGCCAAGTCCAGCTGAGGCAGCAGACACAGGGTCAGAGTGGTGCCACTGAGGATTCCAGGCCCTCGGGCCTCGGTGCACATTCTTGGAGAAACTCAGCCCACAGTCCAGGAATAAGGTTTTCAGAGAGTGGCTTTTCCACATCAGGCAGGAGGGGCCGAGGGGGAGCCGGCGTGCATTGGCTTGGAGGGATCTTGGGCAATCCAGTTGACTGTTACTTCACTGGGGAGCGAGGGGCCCCATCTGGTGGGAGCCCAGCTTCCCGGTCAGGGGTGAGGGGACCATAGTGAAAACACGCCCACTTTGATATTGGATTCCATCAGAGGCAATGCTCCCCACCTCTCAACTCTCACACCTCCTAGATGTTGGGGAGTTTGAACGCAGTGAGAGCTAGAAGCTTGGGACAATTCACTTCAATACCCTCATTGAACAATTGGGGAAACTGAGGCCCACAGGCGGCGATGGCTTGCTCAGGGTCTCAGTGGCATTTTATAAGGGGGAGTCTGAGCCATCATCATCTGTACATGGCAGGGAGATCCTGCCTCCCACTCCTGATAACTAAAAAACCCGTCTGCTGCTTTTTAAAAGCCTCATCCAACAATCTGATGCTTAAAAGGAATAAATAAAGAGAGCTGGAAGTGTCCACGTGGTCTCTCACCACTGACCAGTGATGGGACATAAGTAATGCAGTCTTGCTTGCATTGTTAGATGCCCTTGAGTTGAGTCTGACTCATAGCGACCTGATGTACAACAGAACAAAACACTCCCCCATTCTGTGCCAGACATAGGATCTTACTTATGTTTGAGCCCATTGTTGCGGACACTGTGTCAATCCATCTAGTTAAGGGTTTTCCTTTTTTCATTGACCTGCCACTCTCCCAAACATGATGTCCTTCTCCAGGGATTGGTCCTTCCTTAACAACATGTCCAAGATATATAAGACACAGTCTAGCAATCCTTACTTTTAAGAGGCACTCTGGTTGTATTTCTTCTAGGATAGACCTGCTGGGTTTTTTTTGGCAGTCCATGGTATATTCAATATTCTTCTCCAGCACCATAATTCAAAACATCAATTCTTCTCCTGTATCCCTTATTCAATGACCAGGTTTCACAACCATATGATGCAACTGAAAATATCATGGCATGAGTCAGGTGCACCTTCATCTTCAATGTGACATCTTTACTTTTCAACACTTTAAAGAGGTCTTTTGCAACAGCTTTTCCCAATGCAATGTATCTTTGATTTCTTGACTACTGCTTCCATGGATGGTGATTGCAGAACCAAGTAAAGCAAAATCTTAGACAACTTCAATCTTTACTCCACTTATCATGAAGTTACTTACTGACTCAGTTGTAAGAATTTTTATTTTGTTGATGTTGAGGCTCAACTCATACTGAAGGCTGTGTTCTTTGATACTTATCAGTAAATGTTTCAAATCCTTTTCACTTTCAGCAAGCAGAGTTGTGTCATCTGCATAACACAGGCTATTTATGAGTCTTCCTCCAATCACGATGTTGTGTTCTTCATAAAGTCCAGCTTCTCAGATTATTTGCTCAGCATGGAGATTGAAGAGGTGTGGTGGAAGGACACAGCCCTGATGCACACCTCTTTCAACTTTAAACCAGGCAGTGTTTCCTTGTTCTGTTCAAATGACTGCTTCCTGGTCATACACAGATTCCTCATGAGTACAATTAAGAGCTCTGGTATTCTTATTCTTCACAATGTTATCTATAATTTATTATGATCCACACCATCAAATGACTTTTGCATAGTCAATAAAACATAGATAGACATCCTTCTGGTATTCTCTGCTTTCAGCTAATATCCATTTGACATCAGCAATGATGTCCTTTGTTCCCCATCCTCTTGATTTGTTCCCCATCCCCAGCTTGATTTTCTGGCAGTTCTCTGTCAATATACTGTTGAAGTTGTTTTTGTATTAGATAATTAAAATGGAAGAGACCAGATTTAGGATTCCATAGGTCTTTGCTGCCCTAGGACTTTTTAGGAGAATCCTAAAAAGGGACTTTATAATCAGGGGTCCAGGAATAGTTGAACCATGGGGCAGGGCTTCTCCTCAGAAATGCTGCCTCTCCTGGAAGCCGAGGGCAGCTAGAAGGCCTTTCTGACCTCAGTCCCAGAGCGTGGGGACCACGGCATGGTGGCCCTGTCCCCTGCCTCAAGGATTTGTGGAACCTACCATAATGAACGAGGCAGGAGCTAGACTCTGCATGGGGGCTCTGTTTGCCCACAGAGAGGCAGGGGGATGCTCTGTAATCATAGATCCAATCCAATGGCACATTGGGGTAACCACTCACTTGAGGGCGGGTACAGAATGATGTGGGAGAAGCCAACCCCGAGAGGAGAAAGGAGGAGGGAAGTCTGCATGGGTCTCCTCAGCTCTAGCTGGAGAATTTGTCACCATCATCCCAGCATGGAGAATGCACCGTGGGGTGCTGTACGTGGCTGGAGCACTGACTCACAAGGGCCATGGCTCCCCTCAGGTGGAGAAAGTCCCTTCCAGCTTGGTGGCTGTCCATAGCCCTCACCACTGATTCAGAAACTCCCGATGACAACCACTGGGCTCAGATCTCCCTCCACCACACCCTGAGGGCTGTGGACTCAGGGCAGGCAGGAGACATGGGGACAGCCAGCAGGGGTACTCCACAGGACCTGGGACAGAGCCCTGGACCTCCAGGCCGACTCTTAATGGCTGAAGTGGCCACCACTAAGGGCTGGCGCTGCTCAACCCAGCCCCACTTGTGCCTTCATTCAGTGACATCAGAGTCATCTCTGAAATTCACAGACTCACTGCGAATTTCAGAGACAAGGGAAGTTGTCTCGTTCAACATAGCAGGTCCTGCGATCAGATGGCGGCCTGGGGGACTGTGTCAAAGTGCAGAGTAGGTCCCTTGCCACCTGCCCTTCTCAGAGAAGAGGCTCGTGCCAGACCTTGGAGCCACGTCTCTTGGCCACCAGTGAGTCCTCAGGAGCTTGCTGTCCTGGGATCCATCTAGGGGTCTTTGCTTGGGCTGTGCGCGGCTGTGCACTGGCGGCTCTCAGGTGTCACCGTCATCCCACTCTCCCTCCTCTTCCTCATTTTCTTCATTTTCTTCCTCTTTTTCCTCCCCCTCTTCTTCTCTCCTGCTCCTCACTGCCTCTCTTCCTCTTCCTGCCTCCTTCCTCCTGTCACTCTAAGGACCTGCTCACGTCCAGCCATGTCCCCTGGGAGGATGCCGAGTCCAGAGAAAGATGTTGTTGTTGTTAGGTGTCGTCGAGTCGGTATCCAACTCATGGCAACCCTCATAGGGTTTTCAATGGCTGACTGTTTCGGGATTGCCTTGGGAGTGGATTGCCAGGTCCTTCTCCCATTTTTGCGGTGCTAGGAATTGAACTTAGGACCTCAGAGACTGCAGCACAGCATTCTACCCACTGAGCTAAATCCCAGCCCTGAGGGAAAGATAGATGTGGAGATATTCAGACATTTTCCCCTCTGTGGACTTGGCTCCCTAGCCCCTGACCAGTCCAGCTGAGGTAGTGACGAGATCTCTGTGGGAGCCGCATTTCCTGGAGCTCAGGGACACTGAGTTGTTGTTGTTGTTGTGCTGTCGAGTCGGTATCCGAGTCATAGTGACCCTCATAGGGTTTCCAATGGCTGACTGTTTTGGGATTGCCTTGGGAGTAGATTGCCAGGTCCTTCTCCCATTTTTGCATTGCTGGGAATTGAACTCGGGACCTCAGAGATTGCAGCGCAGTACTATACCAACTGAGCTAAATCCCACCTCCAGGGACACTGAAGGTGTTCTTTAATCCCCCCGTCCTCAGAGACTTGGAGAGCTAAAGGAAAGCCCCGGCTAAGACCTTGGGGTAGGAGCGATTCCTCAGTGAGCAGACATGGCCGCGGTCCAAGGCGCCTCCCCTCTGCTTCCTCCTCCAGGCTCCTGCCGCGCTGCTCATGGGGCCTGGCTCAGTTGTGGGACCCACCACTCTGCGTCCCTGGCTGTGGGCCTTCTCCATGATGGGCTCTGTCTTGGAGAGACGGGGTGAGCGCCCTGCCTCTGCATAGAAAGGGACAGAGTTGGTGCTGCCTTCGCCTGGGTGGCCCCCTGGGTGCCCCTAGAGCCCCAGCCGCTGCCTTTCTGAGGTGAGCACATAGGGGAGCGGATGTGGGCTGCCCCCCCGGGACCCTGCTCTGCCACCCTCTGGAGGTGATAAGAGTGGGGTCATCCTTGAAGACTCAGACTGGGGAGAGACTCAGCAGTGGTCCCTCCAAGAGGACAGGTGCACAGGACAGCGACCTCTGTCTCAAGGTCAGGGTCACCAGGGCCTGGGTGTCCTCGTGGCTTGAGTCCAGCTAACGCCCCTGGCCACCGGGTCCAAGCCTGTTCTTTACCACAAGGCTCAGCCCATCCACTCCACAGCACGCTAATGTTTCAAGCTCCAGTGGGAACCAGGCCATTGTAGCCAGGGCAAGTGGAACCTTCCAGAACTGTGAACTTGGCTGGCCTGGGAGCCTGAGTAGCCTCTCTTCTTTCTACCGGGGAACCTTGGTCCCTGGAGTGGGCAGGGAGGGCAGAGCAAGCCAGGGTCCGCAAGCTGAACATCTAAGCGGCAATCACCAAGTTCAGCAGAGACCTGGTGGCACGGAGACCCCAGGCGCCTGTGCTGCCTCGTTCCCACTATTTCCGATGTTCCCAGGCTAGCCCACTCTGTTCACACGTGGGTTAATTTTAGTGCTGAAAGAGGCCAGGGGAGGGCTGGGCCACCTCGCCCTAGCTCTCAGACCTGGAAGCCCCACCCCCTTTGGCACACGCCTGGCCGTGTCCTCCTGCCCGCGGGAGCTCCTGTACTTCCCGTGGCCACTGGCAGCCCAAGGGCTCCGGAAGTGCCTGCTGACAACAAGGAAGCAGCCAAGCGTCCTAATCCCCCTGGCCCCCACTCTTCCTAGCGCTCTTTCGGGCCTCTGCTGAGTACCAGGGCCGAAACCAAGGCTGATAAATTAGTCTAGAGGGAAACAAGGCCGGTTCTACTTGTAAAAGGTCATTTCGACTTTGTTCTGGGTGAAGGTTTATCTCAGCTGCTGCCGCGACAGACAATGCCTGGGGCCTAAATGGCAGAAATCTTAGCTGTGCTCGTGAAATTACTGTGCTGATAAGGCCGAATGGACTTCGGAGAGATCTAAATGGGAAAGGAGTGGATGGAGGTATTTTTGAACATGATTGAACAGGGCGACACAATGGGATGCACAATTAAAGTGGGCATTAGCCCAGAAGGGAGACGCGCAGTCTGAAAGCCAGACGGAGGCTGGGTCCTCAGCCCTGCTTGGGGCTGCTAATCCCTGCCCCTGCCCGGTGCTGGTGGGCGAGGGGCACAGCTGGGGACAGGTGGACAAGGTATGAGCACTCCTAGGCTGCTGCCAGAGGCCGATGTCTGCCTCACACAGTGGGGAGGGCAGAGCCACAGCACCTGGGTGGCCGCCTGGAGCCATCTCAGGGCTCCAGGTAAGCAGGGACCAGCTCAGGCCGCAGGACAGCAAGGCAGGGGCAATGTTGCCCAGCCAGGCTCGCTGATGGGCAACACGGCAGCAGGACAGTCACTTTCAGGCCACTTTTTTCACTAAAGTTTCAGATAATGTGAGTAGCATGTCCACACAGCCTGGGACAAATCCTCCGTGGCACATGGAGATGTCAACTTGCCGCCACTTCCCAAAGGGCAGGAGCGGGGACCAACCTCTCACCCTGAAGAGATGACCCTGAGCTGGCCTGTCCCTCTGGCCATGGCCACCTTCATTCAGGGCAAACCAAGGGGCAACTGCACCAGCTCGGGGGTGCTTCTGCCCACGTGCAGATCAGCAAAGCAAGGCGCCCAGGTGCCATCAGTCCCCGGTGGCCTGTGAGCCCCGTCTGTGTCACCCTCGTGAGCCCTGGTGGTTTCTGTTAGCAAATCAACCATAAGATGTTCCTTATGTCTCTTGTTTCATCCCCAAAATGCACTTCCTAATGTATTACCAGGGCTGGGATTTAGCTCAGTTGGTAGGGCGCTGCGCTGCAGTCTCTGAGGTCCCGAGTTCGATTCCCAGCACCACAAAAATGGGAGAAGGGCCTGGCAACCCACTCCCAAGGCAATCCCGAAACAGTAAGCCATTGAAAACCCTATGAGGGTCGCTATGAGTCGGATGCCGACTCAACGGCACCTAACAACAACAACAACAATGTATTACCACGCCATCATAGAGCTTGTATAAGTTGCTTACACCAATATATAAAAACACCCTCGTCTTTGGCTGGGATATGCCAAGAGCACATTCCTACACCAATGGACGGCGGCCACAAGAATTCCCACCTCAGAGAAGGTCTGATAAGCAGCAGGGCCTGGCCAGGCGGGCAGACCGCTGTCCTCTGCCTGCTGGAGGAGGCCCAGGGCTCCCATCTCAGCCCAGGCCCTGGGAGACCTTTTATGGTCTGGAAGGCCTGGGGCCCTCAGCTGACCAAGCGGGAGTCGGGGGCTCAGAGGGGCTGGAGGCCAGCATCGCTGGGGTTTCCCAGGTTGCTGCCTGGCTGGCAGCAGCCCCAACCCTGGGAGGGCTTCCCTGCTGGCCCATCCCGCTCCTGGCAACACCTGCCACTGGGAAATCGCTCAAAACTGAAATATTTCCAGCGCAAATGACTGACCCTGCAGCTTCTCCAGCCTCTGTGGTCTGGTCGCCTTCCGCCCCCCAGCAAACAGGTTGCCCCCAGCCCCACAGCACAGGCTCGATGAGACACCAGCCCTGCAGGGGCCCACTGTGGGTACAGGTGAATGAGACCCACGTCTGGACCCTGTCACTCCCTGTCTGGCCCACGCCGCACGCCCCAGCCTGCCATGGCCTTTAGCAGACCAAGGTCACTGGAGGACCAGGCTGACTGAGTGCCCACGATGGGCTGGGGGCTGCTTTAGGAGCTGGGGACAACCCGGGAGGGAATAGAGCCTGCCCCAGCTTCCGGCCCCACAAGAGCATGACAGAAAGGACGCTGGCAGGGCTGGCTCCCTTCTTCAAGCTGTGCCCTTGCAGTGGAGGCCAACAGGTGCCCACTCCTTAGTTGCCATTAGAACGCAGATTCCTGGGGCCCACCCAGGCATCCTAGCCCAGGAGGTAACAATGTGCCTGGAACCTGCAGTTTTAAAGTGCCTTGTGGGCCAGGTCCCATGGTGCGTGACTTTGATTCCAGTGATTCAGGAGGCTGAGTCAGGAGGAGTGTGAGTTCAAGGCCAGGGGCAGCCTGTGCAATATAGTGAGACCCTGTCTCAAAATAAAAACCATAAATAAATAGAGAAGGGAGCTGGGATGCGACTCAGGTGTAGAGCACTTGCCTAACATGCCTGAGGCCCTGGACTCAGGAAAGTGACCTATAGGGTCTCTGAGCATTTGCTGCTCCGGGAGCTCAGAAGGTAAGAGGTGTTTGGGGTCTTGACCCTGCACCTCACAGGGCAAAGGCCTGCATGGCTCCCACATGAATGCACCACTGTCCCCTATAGGACACTGACCCAGCCAGGCCCGGGCATCCCCAGAGCTGCTGCAGAACCCTGACTTCAGACTTCCAAGTTCTAGCTCTCCCCGGGGCCTGCAGACCCCATGTTGTAAACACCGATCCCACGCGTGAGCTTTGGCTGGATCCCCAGGCCTAGCTTAGCCCACAGGGCAGGTGGCAGGGCCCGTTTCCCAAATGAAGAAACCACAGGTCCTGTGGGAGGCTCAAAGAACCGAGAGCAGGTCTGGACTCCACGCTGTGCCTTGGCCCTGGCAGGGCGCGGCCACCCAGGGGACTGCACGGCTGCTCCATGTGGTCGCTGCGCCACTTCCCCCTTTCCACCCATGTCACCATGTCCGCACCCTGCTCCCAGGGGCTCAAGGCAGAGGGCAGAGGCTGGGGAGAGGGACAAGCTGCCCCTGCCGGGCCACCGAGCGCCGTCTCCCGGGCCGCCGTGTCCCTGTGTGGCTGGACCTGGGGAGTCAGAGCCGGCTCCCTCTGCTGCGTCAGCCCCGGTTTCCTCGTGGCCAAATGAGGACGGCCATGTCCTCCTGGGGGGCTGGGATTTAGCTCAGTGGGTAGAGCGCTGCGCTGCAGTCTCTGAGGTCCCGAGTTCGATTCCCAGCACCGCAAAAATGGGAGCAGGGCCTGGCACTCCCCAGGCAATCCTGAAACAGCAGTCATTGAAAACCCGATGAGGGTCACTATGAGTCGGATACCGACTCAACGGCACCTAACAACGACAACAATGTCCTCCTGGCAGTGACCCACGAGGACAGTGAGCAGAGAGGGCCTCCCGCGGACCCTGGCAGGTTCCCGGTCAGGGCAGGACCCTCCTCTCACCCTTGCCTACAGGGCAGCGCCGGCCAGCTCACCAGGCTGCCCACCACAGCCAGGCCAGGCGACTTTGTGAGAATCCCTTAGTGCAGAATCTTCCTTAAGGAAATGAGAATGGAGGGAGGGAGGGAGGGGGGGGACAGGGAAGAGCAGAGGAGGCCTCTGCTCTGCAGACGGCCTTGGCCAGGCAGGCCAGCCGGGCCCGGGGAGAGCTGACCTCCCTTTGGCTCGCACAGCCCTGATGCTATTTCCACATCTCGGCTCACAGCACCCTCCCGAGCCGGGATGGGCCCTGCTTGTCACTGGGCTGTCTGTGTGAGGCGGATGGCAAAATACCATTTAAGAAGTTGGCATTCGTGGATGTCTCTCGAAAATGAAAAGAAAACATTTATTTCCCTTTTTCGCCTGTGAATCAGAATGCTCTATTTAAAGCAAGTGCCCTCTGCTGGGTTTCGGCTGAGTTATTACCCCTTAAGGAAGTGGAGGGGAGCCAGCGGGGAGGTATTCTTAGTCATTCTCGCTCCTTTTTTCTAAAATTCCTTATATACCCGGCCTCGGAGCAGCGCCTAAGATAGTGCAGGATTCCGTGGCATTCTTGGGCTAAAAACGTCTGGGCTGATGTCAGGGGCTCAGAGGAATGGGAAAGGGCTGGGAGTCGGCCCCTCCGCCATCCTGGAGAGAGAGGCCACGCGGGGCTTTCTCCCCAGACTTCAGGGGTCTTCAGCTTAGTGTCATTCCCACAGGACACTGGGGGGCTGTCTTTGATCCTGCATTCCTAGCTGATGCTGGGGAGGACCCCGAAGCCCACAGCTGTGCTGTCTGGGCTGGCTCTGCGGGCATCCGCCGTGGAGCGCTCCGGGCAGGGTCCACGCCACAGTGTGGGATGCTGGCTGTCTGTACTGCGGTGCTTTCAGAAACACATTCGTATGCCGCTGGGGGGACAGCCTGTGATGTTTCTTGGCCTCAGTGAAACTCTCCCAGCAACCAGACAGAGACAGGGCCACCCAGGGTCAGGGGTGAGTGAGCCACCCTGTCAGGGGCAGGTGGGACACCGAGAGATGCTGGGCCGAGCTGGCCCCACTCTGTGGTCTCAGCACACGAGGCTCCCGGGCGGGCTCTGAGGGCCCATCGGCAGCCACGGAGAAAAACAGCCAGGGAATGAGTTTGGCTGTGCAGTAATGAAACTAAGGACTGTGGGTACTGAGCCCTGGCATGCCTGGTGACCCCAGGACAGCGACTGGCACTGACCCCCTCCCGGGATGCACTGCTGCCCACACCCAGGGTGCTCTGCCCCTGCCCACTGGTAGAATCAACAGGCTAAGACAGAGCAAGATGGCCTTTGAGCTGAGGGAAGGAGCAAGGTACTGGGCGCACAGGACAGCGAGGGCGGCGGGAGGGAGGCCCTGCCCTGGGGGAGAAGAGCCAAGTACCTCTCCTGGGAAGAGGCCGCGCGTGGCGTGCCGGCCAGCCTGGCTGTGCCGGGGGCGTCCGTCTGCGCATGTGGGTGTGTGCACAAGACACGGCCTGAGTGTGAGTGGGCAGCGGCATTGCCTGGTGGCATGCGGCATACGGGAACGTTGGCATGCAGACCCTGGGTGGCTCCAGGGACCCCCCGATCCCAGCATCCTTACCAGCTGCTGAACAACTACAAGCCCTCCACTGTCCACCCCAACAGCCCCACAGGTCACCTCCAGAGCTACAGTGGACAGAGCATGGGGAGCCCAGGTTTCCTCGGCCGTGACACCGGGCCGCCCCGTGCCTGGCCCTCTGGCACAGTGCCGGGCATGTGGAAGGGTCTGTCTCTCTACCCTGGACCCTGACGATTGATTAGAACCACAGAGGAGCTGTCACAGCCTCGCCCCCAGGGAGATGTGTCCTGGGAAAACAGGGATAGCTGACCCCTCCCTGGCCACAGCTGGCCTCCCTGGGGGTGCCTCAGGGCCTTGTGTTACTAGCACCAGCCAAGGGATGCCAGTGTGAGAGCCACAGCCCTGGACCTCAGCCCTGAGCTCCAACAGCCAGGAACCATCTGGGGAACATCCCTGACCTTCCAGGACAAACGGAAGTGTGTTGGGGGTGAGGGACCAGCGCTCACATTCTTCTTTGCAAACTCACCTGACCTTACTGGGGTCAGGGCCTTAGATCTGCCTTGTAGACAGGCAGGACTCACTTCTCAGGTTGCCTGTGCGCAGTTCCTGTGTGCTAGGGAGGGTCAATGGGGTCCAGGGGTGCAGCGGAGCCTTGGCCAGGTGACCAGGTGGCCCTGGCCACATGAGCTCTGCTTCCACGTCGGGTAACCTGGTGCCTCCCAGGAATGGCTGAGCTGTGAGAAGTCTGCAGCTGCCCAGACCCTGGGACAGGGCGGGAGTCTAACACCCCAGGATGTGAACACAGGTTCCCGGAACAGGCAGGCAGCTCTCCCTCTTCCAGGCGCCCCGGGGGGGTCTTGCATGCTCCTGGGGAACCTTGAGGCTGCCCCTTCCTAAGCTGATCTTCTCTGCCGGACATGTGCTGTCTGGCCTGTCTTTTAGGAGCAGGACTGTGCACAGACGTCACCACGGATCTCGTCCAATAGAAAAGGAGGCTGGGGGCGCGGCTCAAGTGTACAGCACTTGCCTAACATGCCTGAGGACCTGGACTCAAGAAAGTGACCTAGAGTGTCTTGGTGTGGTCCTTTGAGCATCTCCTGCTCCGGAAGCTCAGAGGGTAAGAGGTGTTTGGGGTCTTGACCCTGTGCCTTACAGGGCAAAGGCCTGCGTGGCTCCCGCATAAATGTACCTCTGTCCCCTATAGGACACTGACCCGGCCAGGCCCAGGCATCTCCGGAGCTGCTGCAGAACCCTGACTTCAGACTTCTAAGTTCTAGCTCTCTCTGGGGTCTGTAGACCCCGTGTTGTAAACGCCGACCCCATGCGTGAGCTTTGGTTGGACCCGTGAGGGCCAACTCTGCTTTCCTTTCTAACAAGCCCACCGGGATGCAGTCCTGCCAGCTCACAGACACGCGGTGGGCGTCGAGGGCTCCACGGCTTTATCGAGTGCCGAGCACAGGTGCCTGTCTCTGGGCTGCTCTGAGCTCCCCTCTGCTCCTTGTGCTGCAGGGACTAGCAAAAAGCCAAGAGATTCGGGAGGGTGAGGCTTCCGTCACCAGAGGGAGGGGCTTCCGGCTACATGGGACAGGCTCTGCCTAAGCCCAGACCTCCCAGCCCAGGGGTGGGAGGTCCCTCTTGCTGTAGCTCATGCGCCAGCACCAAAACACTCACTAGAGTGGACCCTGGAGCAGGGGCCTCAAATGTGACCCCCACACAGTCCTGGGCCAAGTCCTTCCTGACGAGACACCATCCAATTCCGGCTGGGAACAGAGCTCCCAGCCCAGGGGCCTCTTGGGCAGGGGCTGCACAGGTCCAGAAGGTAGCGCTGGCTCCTTCAGCTTTGCTCTGTGCTCTGAGTCCCCTGTGCTCTGAGCCCAGCTATCAATCCAGGGCCTCATGGGGACTCTTTAGGGTCCTCCCACTCAGAATTCTCATGAGATCCCACACTCACCCCAACATTTACAATGTACCAAGCCAGCTCCCCAAAGCACCAAAGCCAAGCAGGGTAGAGACACAGGTGTCCCCTGCCCAGGGTGGCCGAAGCCCCAGCAGAACGTGAGCCTGAGAACCCAGGGGAGGTGGCAGGTGCTGGCCCAGGCCCAAGGCAACACGCGGCCCTGCTGGGGGAGGACAGAGGAAGCTCTGAGGCTCTCGGTGAGAGCACTCGAGGGCTGCAGAAGAGAGGAAAGGGGCCGCCGCCCATGGAGACCCAGGCGGAGGCCGAGACCCAGGATGGGCCCTGGTGAGCCCCACCCCACCTGTGCTCCCTGGAAATGCTGCCTCTGGCCAATCCGCCCCTCTGCCCTCCTGCCTTGGGACTGGATTTGGCCTCAGCCCTCCGCACCTCGTGTGTATTCGAGGGGCTTGGGGAAGCTGGGTTCCTAATGCCGTGTCGAGGTGCCCTTCATGGCCTCCTGGAAGACATTCATCCTGGGGAGCTGGGGAGCTGAGGCTGCCCGGTGTGGCCACCCTTGCCCTCCCTGGGAACTGGACACAAGCTGGGCCCACACAGTGCATCCTAACCTTTCGACCCAAAAGAGAACTCCAAACTCGACCTCCTCAGCTCTGTGACCTGGAGCAGAGCTGTGGCTTCCACGGGAGGTGCAAAGAGGGTGCATGAGAGGCCCCTCCCTGCTTCCCCTCATGGGAAGCATCCTATTTTGGATGACAGGCTCGGATTAAACCTGTACCTGTTTCTCCCAGTCTGTGTGTGCACGGCTGGGGTGGCTCCCTCTAGGCCTGACACCGCTGGCCACCAGGGTAACTCAGGGTCCCTTGGGGTGACAGGCAGGTCCTGACCCTCTCCAGACACTGATAAGGGCCCCAGGGACCCTGGAGGATACCACACGAAGGCCGGAGACTGTGGCACAGAGGAAGTGGCAGAGTCTTGAGGAGGCCACACAACTGTTTTTCCCACACCCCAAGCCTCCCATGAGCCCCGGCCCAGGCCTGGCCTGTTTGTCGATTGAACAAATGAACACACGTATTAATATCCAGGCTTTCTCACTGGAGGATGAGGCAGCCCCACCTGAGTAAATTCAGACGATTGAAACCCAGAGGCTCACACTAGCGCTCTTCACCAGCTTCTTAAACACAGGCAGACGCACTTACTCAACGGATGACGTCAGAGTACCAATTACCCAATTACAGGCCAGGCACCAAGGAAGCCACGGAGAGTGGCTTTCTGGGGACACCCTCAGTAAGAATGCAGCTGAACTTGGGAGGAGACTGCAGCCAATGTCAGTGAGGCACGTGCTCCGGGCGGCTCCCCAACTTGAACGTGCCACCAGGTGCACAGCTGCAGCCCCGCCTGGGCAGGTGGCTCCCGGCAGCCCATCCACAGCCAGCACCTCCTGGGCTGTCACCACCACGTCTTAATTAGCAAAATGAACAGCCTGATGATAAGTGTCATGATTTACTCAATAAATGTTCAAAATCATTGTTTTTGCAGACCCCAGAGGAATAAAACGTCATGGGGAGGGGTGATTTACTCCGGGAGGGTAGTGGAGTCAACAGGCGGGTCATGATGTCCTGGGATGGGGGCCGAGCCCAGGGCACCCAGAAGGAGGGGACTGAGAACTGGGGCGCCCTCCTGACAGGCCACCTTCCTAGGGGCAGAGCCCAGGAGAACATGTCCAGGCACTGAGCCCACACTTACCCACAGACACACCGTCCAGGCCCAGGGAGCATCTGACACAGAGTGTGTTTCTTTCCAAAATGACAAGAAGTCCTGTCCCAAGGGCCCCAGAGCGCCCAGGAGAGGGGGTCTGGAGTCACTGACCCTCCCTAGCACACAGGAGAGGGGAGGAAGGAGACAGGATCTTGGGTCAGTCCTGGAAGGACGGAAGGGCCCGGGCTCACACCTGGAGGTTGGAAGGAGCCAGCCTGGCTCCTGCGTCCCGCCTCACCCTCCTTGCTGAGGGAGAACCCAGGTGGAGCAAGGCTGCCCCACAGCCGGACGGCACCCACAGCCACCACGCACGATGCCACCGGGCCCCTCGGCTGTGTTGGCCCCACGTGGGGGAGAAAAGAGCTTTTGCCTGGATTTGATTCACCCTGAAACCTTTTGTGGACAGGGCCTTGTGCCTCTCCTTACAAAAAGAGAACAGGAAATCACCCTCCTCATTCTGTCTCAGTAGAACAGTCCACAGCGAGAACCTCAGAGTAACAGAAAATGGTTTCCACGGTATCCTAAATGACAGCAAGGGCAACCAGCTTGACCTTCCCCAGAGGGTCAGGTAGCCTGTGCCCATGGGGGGTGCCCTTGGTGTACCCCTCGGAGGACGCGACTTCTCAGAAGAAGCCCGACTCCTGCGCCCAGCCTGTCTGCAGAAACCTGAGGATAGCCGGGATCACGCTGAGTCGTCCTGGGACATCACTGGTCATCTCTGCTAAAATGCCATCCCTTGCTCTTTTCCAGTGAATGAATGCTGTGTGGATGACAGTGAAACTTAATTTCTCTGATTCACAAAGCTTAATTACCGGGGTGAAAGTGAACAATTATGTATAAACTTTGAAGCCATAGTGAGCTTATACCCATGCGTGCCTCGGGCAGCCTGGGTCTGTCCCCAGTCCCCAGCCAAGGGCGTGCTCGCACACTCATGCTTTCCCGAAGGCAGGCGGCCGGCGTCAGGACCACCTGGCCTCAGTGCCTTGGGTGGGTCCCAAGAGGCTCCTCCCTCACCCAGCACCAGGGCAAGGCCTCACCCCTGGGTCCTGAGTTTTCCATCCTGTTCTCGGCCCCTGTGTGCTTTGATCAGGAGATAAGTCACGCAGGTAGGGCGAATCAAGGACAACTCCCCGGAAGGGGCACCCGCCAGTCCTTTATCTCTCCTGAGGCGCCTTCAGAATCAGAGTGAAGCAGCCCTTAACTATTTCGGGACACATGCGGAAAATTCCAGTGAGGTCCTTGGGAGGGGTGAGATCCAAACACTGTTCCTGCCCCAGGGGCACCGTCTGCATCTACAGAGCTAGAAAGGAACCACTTCCGTCTGGCTTTGGCTGCCAGGCAGGTGGCCCCACCTGAGTCTGTGGGCCTCCTCCCCTCCCTTCCCTCCTGGGCAGGGCCCCCACTGGCTTCAGTCAGGACACAAGCCACCCTTGGTCAGGCAACAAAGCCCAGAGAAGATCATAAAGCCAGGTAATCGGTGCCTGAACTTGCAAAGAAAACAAGGTCAGACGAGATAATGTCCTGCTCCTGGAACATTGTTTGAGGACCTGGGTTGAGGGTAAATGCTTCTATGCGCCGGCATGAAAGGAAGCTGTCAGGTCACAGGCACGGGACAAAGCTCTGCAGGAATGGGCGGGTGGCCCTGGAGAAAGCTCCCTCACGTATGTGGAGAATAAATAACGTCGCAAAGTCAACAGGCTGGCCGACGATAGCAACACCCTGTACCAGCCCTGGCACCGTGGGAGCCACAACGATATGGGCTATTTCCAAAAAGAAAACACACACACACACACACACACACACACACACACACACACACACACACACAGAAACTTTTTCCAGAGCTGACAAAGTCACCCCAAGGTCACCTAAAGCACTACCTGTAGGGACTGTTTAGTAGGCATCTGAAAGCTGCCTAGTAATGAAATAGGCCAGACCTTTTTTTTTTTTTTTTTTTTTTTGTGGTACTGGGGGTTGAACCCAGGGCCTCAAACCTGCATGCTTTGCAAGTGCTGGACCACTGAGTTGCACCCCCAGCCCAATATTTTTTTTTACTTTTTGAGACAGGGTCTCCCTAAGTTATGCAGACTGCCTCTAGTCTTCAACTTGCGATCCTCCCGCCTCTGCCTCCTGAGCCAATGGGATTACAGGTGTGTGCCACCACGCCAGGCAGCTAAATAGCCCAGACCTTTTTAAGTATGTTAGACAAACACCCTCCAGTCTCTCTCCAGCACACCAGGTGGGAAAGGGCCGCACAGGCCCCTCTGCAAAGCTAATTCCAGTTCACAGCCAAAACCACTTTCCTGTCACGTTGTTTAAAAAGCGCTCTCCTGGGCCCAGGAAGACAACCCTGCGGACCATGAACAAACAGAGCCCGTGTCTGTTGGAGGGCTATGGTTCCACACTCCCCTCCTCCTGCCCCACCCTGCTCCTGGCCCCTGATCAGTCAGTCCCCATGGTGACCTCAAGCACGACCCCCACACGCTGTCGCTGTCTCTGGATGGCAAGGACATGGCGCCCCAGCCTACACGTTCCAGCTTGCAGACCCACGGCTTCTTCCAGGCTGGACTGTTGTGAAGTCCAAGGTACCTTTTCCTCTGTCTGTCTGATTAACGTGAACCTGGAACCTCACAGCTGTTGGCTCACACGCAGCCACACTCAGCTAAGAGCCCTGTGCCTACCACAGTGACCTGCCAGACCTGGGCCACCAGGACCCACGCTCCCCCTGCCTGCTGCCAAGGGTGCAGACTCCAGCCTTGGGCCTCCGTTCTCCAGGGTACGTGTGCAGCCCCCATTCGTCACTGCCAGGCACACTGATGTCTCCAGTGGGTCTCAATGTCCTCAGAAACGGGGCTTTGCAGTGCTGACAGCTGGAGAGGCCCCAGGGCTGCTGGGGTCTCGCAGCCTGCCAGGGGTCTGGAAGATGGCACTGTGTATCGAGAGTCTCTAGGGAACCATGTGGTCACAACGTGCCAGGTATGAGTCCCAGAACCATCATGGGCCAGGAAACACAGACCTGAATTCCTCCCTCACTCCACGGGGAAAACTGAAGCGCAGGTCAGTTTAACAACTTTCCCAGATCCCCAAACCTGCCGAGAGCCCGGGAGGGGTGGGGAGACAGACTCGGGACCCCTGCCTGCCGACACTCACCCCACCTGCTGCTGGGGGACACTGCTGACCGTTGGGGTTCTCTTCAGACCCTGGACTAGTTGTGTTTCCGGGCACTGACTTTAGTCCTAGCCATAGCGGAGGCTGTGTAACGGCAGAAGCTGCCTGGATTGGCAGCCCTATTTTCTACACAGATATGGTCCCTGCCTAAACGATGGTGAACACTAGCGTGTGGGGCCTGTGGGGTGCTTTGGTGGCCTTCTTAGCTCCCATGAGGCCATCCTGAGATTCCCCAACCCGGGGCTTCATGTCCCTCATGCCTGAGTGGGGAACCTCTGGAAGCCTCTAGTTCCCAACGTCCCCAGGTTCACCTCCCACCCGACATGCCCGCCTGTCTGTTCTGCCCATGCGACCTGGCCGTGCATGGCCTCCAGCCCCACTGAGGTGGCTGAGACCTGGCGGGGCGGCCTAAATGGTGAGCTCAGCCTCCCCGGCAGGGTGAGCCTTCTGCTCCGAAATCGAGGAAATGAGGTCCTTCTTGTGGGCTTGGGGCATCCGGGGCAGCAAGGCCCCTGGGCATGTTCTGAGAGCTGCCTCCCCTGCTGGGGTTGGAACAAATCCCCCGGAAGGAAGCCACCCCTTCTGGAACGTTCCACCACTCTCCCTGACTCAGGTGAGGCAGGGTGCCATCATGTCCTTGACACACCAGGCGACCCTCTGTGAGCTCCAAGGGGCACTGACTTAGCACCCACCTTCTCTCAGGTCAGACCCCAAATAAAGCCTGCCCTGCACAGACACTTTGGGGACCTTGTCCTTATGCCCAGTCCTATGACCTGCGGCCTAAAAGCACCTAAAAGCAAGCAGAAGGCACAAGAGGCGTCAAGACACCAGCTCACAACAGCCGCGTTTTGGAGGCCTCGGATCTGACGGGTGCCCACAGGGACCCCCGACGTGTTCCAAGTGGCGCCACGCACGCTGCAGGGTAAAATAACCCTGGGAAATGTGACAGTCGCACGCTCGCTCCAACCAAGCCAGGCTCCCGCCTCCGGCGGCGGCAGCCGCTCCCCGGCTTTGTAAATAGATTGAATGCAAGATAAACGGGGTGACCCATCACACTCAGACGCACGGTGCTCACCTCCCATCCGAAGTCAGCCTCCTTCAGCGCGGCCCGGGGCGCCACCAGGTAGGGTCCGAGCCTCTCCCCGACTTCCATCTTCCTCTTGGCCCAGATCCCCAGGCCGGCCCCTGGGATGGAGGACTCCCTCAGCTCGAAGTCTGGCGGGATCGGAATGTCTTCGGGAATGTAGACGGGCGCCTCGTAGGGCGAGCCCTCCTTGGGCGTGAAGTCCTCGCTGGTGGGGAAGGGCGACGGCGGCCCCATGGGGACGGGGGACAAGATGCTGCCCTCGGTTTCCTCCTCCGCACTCTGGCCGGCCAGCAGGTCTGGGTCGGGCTCGTACATATTATTTACAACGTCACCGTCACCTGAAGGAGATGACACAGCATTAGCCTCTGCAGGAAGGGGACCCCAGGGACGAGATCCTCCTAGAAACCGAGGTCCCGCAGCCCCCCAGCCCACGCCCTGTGCCGCAGGCACCGCTTCCGTGCCGTCCCGAAGCAGGCGCAGGTGAGCCACGCTGGAGATCTCAGGAAGTGGATGCCACCCGGCTGTCAGGGACCGAAGTCTCACCCAGCAGCATGGCGAGCCCTCCCCGATCTGTACACCATCCCCAAGCGTGCGAGGCAGGGACGCGTCCTTCCCCGCAGCCACCTAAAGAGGCGCCGGAAGCTCTGCCTGCTCGGGGCGACAGAGGAGCTGCCGGTGCCTCACAGACTGGGGGACGGTGGGTGAAAGCGTCAGAGGGCGAAGGTGGACGATTTGCTCCCGAGCCCTCTGGTTCTTATCTGTGGCCTCAGAGGTCAGGCAGCGGAGGGGAGTCCTCCGTTCTCAGGAGGACCCAGAGTTTGCGTTCAGGGAGGTTTGTTTGGAGCTCTGGCCTCAACACATCCCCCTGGGGCCGGCTGGGCCCCAGGCAGGGTCTTAGAAGTTCCTGCTGACCTCAGGGTGCGTTAGGAACAGGCGTGCTTGGGGTCATGGATACTGAGAGTCTCTAGGGAGCCGCGTGGTCACAATGTGCCAGGTTTGAAGCCTAGAACCATCAGGAGCAAGAAAACACAGACCTGAATTCCTCCCTCACTCCACGTGGAAAACTGAAGCACAGATCAGTTCAAAAACTTTCCCAAACCTACTGAGAGCCCGGGAGGGCTGGGGAGACAGACGCGGGACCCCTGCCTGCCAACACCCACCCGACCTGCTGCCGGGGACAGTGCTGACCACTGGGGTTCTCTTCATCCCCTGGACTAGTTGTCCAGGGTGGCTCATGGGGCCGCAGGTCCTAGGACTGAGCATAAGGAAGAGGTCCCCAAAGTGTCTGTGTAGGGCAGGCTTTACTCTGAGAGAATGTGGGTGCAAAGACAGTGCCCCTTGGAGCTCACAGAGGGTTGCCTGATGTGTCAAGGACATGATGGCACTGGGGAGGGTGGGACAGCGAGGGTCAGGAGGAGGCCAGGCAGAAAGGATAGCAACTCCATCCCTGGCATCCACCCCACAGCCCTGCAAGCAGGGACCCAAATAGGTGGCTGTTCACAGCAGCCAGAAGGTAGGTGAGCAGGGCCACAGAGCGCGGTCCCCTGGCAGGAGGAACAGAGCTCAGGCTGGCACTAGGCAGACAGACCTCAGACACGTCATGCAAAGCCAGGAGGCCACGCGGAGCCCTCTCACGGCCACCTTCAAATGCACTGTCCGTCGTTATGAACTGAAGTCACCTAGCTGGGCAGTGGGCGCCCAGACTCATTCCTCCATCTGGCCACGACTTTGTCTCTGTTGACCAGCCTCGCCCTTTGCCCTGTCCCCTGCCCTGCAGGCGCTGATCGTCTGACCTGATCCCTCCCCAAGGTGCGCCAATGTGGGAGTGGGGGAAGCACCAAACCCTAGCTACAAATACGTATGGCCATTATTGGGCCATCGGAAAAATTTAAATACAGTGTGCAAAGTGAAAAGAGCCAGACGCAAAAGGACCAAAGCTGCGTGGTTTCGTTTCTACAGAGAGGTGAAGCCATAGAGGTGGCCAGGGGCTGCAGAGTGACTGCTAAGCGCCCTTGCCCGGGTCTCCCCTCTGTGGCACAATTCTTCCGGAACTAGGGGGAGGTGGAGGGTGGTTGTAGGACGTGGTGAACGTGCCAGATGCCACAGAAATGCTTGCCTTAGAGTGGCCACTTTTTCTTTCTTTTTCTTTTTTTTTTTTTTTTTTTTTTTTGCAGTACTGGAGGTTGAACCCAGGGCCTCACGCCTGCATGCTTTGCAAGTGCTGGACCACTGAGCTGCACCCTCAGCCCATTTTTTTACTTTTTGAGACAGGGTCTCGCTAAATTATGCAGACTGCCTCTGGTCTCGAACTTGCGATCCTCCTGCCTCCGCCTCCCGAGCCAATGGGATGACAGGCGCGCGCCACCGCGCCCGGCCTTTTTCTGTTCTTTGAAGTTCACCTCAGTGAAACAGCCGGGAAGCTGAGGAGCAGGGGAGGGGCGGAGGTGCAGGGACCCTGGGCCTGCTCCTCGCTCAATCTGCCAACCCCTGTTCTACATTCCCCCACCAGGTCTGGAAACCTGTGCAAACGCAAACGATCCTGGGCCGTGTCCCGTGGCCCCTCCCTGCTCCGTGGCATCGGCTGGTAAAACACGGCCTCTGAGGAGACGGAACTTTTGGGTACAAGAGAAATAACTTTGGATTCCGCATGCGGGTTGCAAACAGAGTGGCTGGAGAAGTAACAAAATGTTTGCTTTCAAAGGAAACCAAAGTCTCGGGGAAGGGGAAAAAACTCATGTGGATAACACTTATTTAATTTAGCAGCATTCACAGAAGTAATGATTATGTTTTAAGTGGCCAACCGTTCCTTTTTAATTGGCTGGTAGGATCCTTTCAGAAAGTCAGCGACAGAGCTGCAGCGGCCGCTGCCTCCACCCCAAAGCCCGACGTTGTTTAGGTTTGAAAGAACACCCCCGCAAACCTTCCCGTGGCCTGCGTGCGGCAGGAAGGTAAATTAGAAGGGGGGGGTAATTAACATGCCACCTTATTATTTGGAACTGGTAACTGCACAGAGCTCACAAACAAAATCTCACTGCAAGCCCGTGGTCCCCACAACGCGCGCCTTAACTCCTTCGAGGTGCAGATGCTGCTGCCGGCTGGCACAGAGGCTCTTCCGGGTCTGTCGGCAGCCCCCCCAGGGTGACATGTCCCCATCCAGTGCGTATTCACCCCGAGGCTCTTTGTAATGGTTTTCGTTTTTCTGTTTGAATTCTACCTCCCCAAACCCCTCACCTAGCTGGAGGGAAATCACTTTAAGGGTGCGCTGAATTCACTGGCCAAACAGTGCCCCAGAGAAGGGTAGTGTTTCCTGCTGATTAAAGGCAGGTCTCTGTCTCCAGTCCTGGCCTCTTGTCCCCGGCGGTCACAGGGGTTAAGTGATTGCCCTCAGCCTCCAGGAAAAACCCAGGTCTCCACTCTCTGGCCCTGACGCTGGGGAGAGAGTTCTTTCAATAGTGGATAAGAGCAGGCCTAATTAGTGTGCAGAAAATATTCGGAGAAAATAAGGTGCAGGGAACAGCTTGAAGGCCCTGGAGAAAGCAGAAAGACGGCTCTGACCCCGGAGCCCTCCAGGAGCCAGGCTCGGCTTGGAGGTCTTCCAAGGCAACCAGGGAGTGTGGACTGAGAGACCAGCCGTCCTCTGCCCCGAACTCCAGCCAGGACGCCCTGGGACTAGTCAGCGCACGCCAGGAGCCTGCCGAGCCCCCATGGGCACCGTTGGACAGGTTTGTTCCTGGAATGAGCATCTTTTCAGCCTGCCCCAGGCCTCCATGACGGGTGCATTTTTTGGCCATTGCACCCTGGCAGGTGGGAGCGAGGTGCCAAGATCTTGTGTTCTCCATGACTTTGGTGATACCGGCTGGGCTGACCACACATCGATGTATCAGAAGGCTGGATTATTATTATTTTTTTTTGAGGTACTGGGGTTGAACCCAGGGCCTCGCGCTTGCATGCTCTGCAAGTGCTGGACCACTGAGTTGCACCCTCAGCCCACTTTTTTACTTTTTGAGACAGAGTCTCACTAAGTTACACAGGGCCTCTGGTCTTGAACTTGTGATCCTCCTGCCTCTGCCTCCCAAGTCGCTGGGATGACAGGTGTGTGCCAACCGCACCCAGCAGAAGCCTGGATTCTTACTTGAGTCCCAGTGTCTCACAATCGGGGGCCGGACTGAGCCATCCCTCCTAAACTTCCTTCTGAGAAGTCTCCCAAATTAATAAAGCAAGGAAAGGAGGGGATGAGGAGCAGGAAGAGGGCTCAGCGCGGACACTGCTGGCCTATGAGCCACAGCCAAGGTCATACATTCATGGGAGAAGTGCCTACTGGCCACCGAGCCCCGACAGTCTGTCCTGGAAAACTTCACACTGAGGCTCCACGTGCCTCGCACCAGCCAACACAGGAGCAAACGCCTCTTGGCCCTGTAACACGGGTCAGAGACGCCACGGAACCGAACCGCTCCCCGGGGCCAGGACTCACTGCCTCCTTGGCCCTTCCCCTGCCCCCGAGTCTGCCCCACGCTGGGGCTCACGACCGGGTGTCTTCCAGCCTCCCAGCGCCACCGTCGGCCTCCTCTCATCCAGGTGGTAGGAGACAACCCTTCACAAGAGCCATGCCACCGCTTCCCCAGTGTAGCCCCAGTGAGACACCACGGCACACGCCTGTCATCCCAGTGACTTGCCAGACAGAGGCGGGAAGGTGGCAAGTTCAAGGACAGAGGCCGCCTGCATACATTAGCGAGACCCTCTCTCAAAATAAAAAGTAAGAAATGGGCTGAGGGTATGGCTCAGTGTTGTAATGCTTGCCTGGCACATGGGAGCACTGAGGCCAACCCCTAGCCCTGAAAAATACAAAATAGGAAGGAAGGGAGAAAGGAAGGAAGGAAGGAAGGAAGGAAGGAAGGAACGAGAGGAAGGAAGGAAGGAACAAGAGGAAGGAAGGAAGGAAGGAAGGAGGAGGAGAAGGAGGAAGGAAGAAAGGGAGGAAGGAACAAGAGGAAGGAAGGAGGAAGGAGAGGAAGGGAGGGAAGGAGGAAGGAAGGGAGGGAGGGAGGGAGGGAGGGAGGGAGGGAGGGAGGGAGG